>CAVNYN010287563.1:3827-91651 GCA_963692815.1 Nyctanthes arbor-tristis | reverse complement strand
TTTCTCTATCTATACTCTACGTTGGACTTTGTATGTATTGCCACCTCCATATCCATCTAACCACCTCAATGACAGCTATGGCGGCGGCAGCCGTAAACTAACCCAATTTGTTTAACTTGAAACCTAATTTTTTTCTGAAGAAGGTCATGTTTGGCGATTGTTTTTTCAAAGAAATCACATTTTTACAAGGGAAATTTTATGAAGGAAGGATAGATGTATTACTCCATTTGTTCACAAATTTGCTTGCTCAGCCGTCTCAACCCACTGCAAGGATATTGAATAGCTACTAAAGGGTCGTCAATTTTAAATGGGTTTCTAGAAGTGGTCGGATTTGATTATCTTCGGGATGGGTTTGATTACATGGCAGGTAAGGATTTCTTAGTTGTCATATTTAACTGGTAATACATGCCACTTATATTTTCCGTTAGCCACATCAGCATTTCCATCCAAAGATTATAACTAAAAGTTAATGAGTGAGTAACAGACTATACTTTATAAAGTTCAGTGAGTGAATTTCGACATTTTAAAGTTTGATGGGTAAATAAAAACAGGAGCCTAAGTTGAATGGGTGATGAAACATTTAACTCGAGCACGCATGGCCTTTTTTTTCCCCCATTTTTTCCCCTTTTAAAGTGATATTATTTTTGTGGGGGTGTGATTATTATTATTTATTTATTTTTATTTCTTTTTTTTTTTTTTTTTTACAAAGGAGATGGGGGATGGGTTATAAGGATTCAAACCCGGTAATCCTGGTAAGGGGTTAATCTTTAGGGTCTATTTGGCATCTGTTATAAGCTATAATTGGTCATAATTTGCAATGACTAGCGGGCTTATTTTTTTTAAAAAAGGGTTAATTTCACAAATCGTCCATAATCTTTAAATTTAGTATCGATTTTGTCTTCAACTTTTGTTTTCACACCCCACAGCCCCCAACCTTTTAAAATACATATAAATCGTCCCTATTTCTACTGTTTGGCAAAATTTTTAACAAAATAATGATTATACCCCCATAAACATTTTAAATCTTTTCTTAAAAGGTTTAAATCCCACGCCCTGCCCCGTCCCGTCCCGTCTCGTCTCGTCCCGTCCCGTCTGGCCGTAATGCCTACTGCCGGAATGATCTATTTCTGCGGCCAAAAAGTGGGGGTGAATCCCCCCGCGCAACATTTAACTCAGAAATGGGGGTGAATCCACACCCCTTCCAATTTGTGCTGTCATGATGCCGTTTTCTGGCAACACGAATGCTGTCGGAAATGGCAGCAAAATAGGGGGGATTCACCCCCCATTTGTGTTGCCAGAAAAAGGCAGCATTTGTGCTGCTAGAATGACAGCACAGATGGGGGGTGAATGCCCCCATTTTACTGCTCCCAGCAGCAAAATGAGGGGATTCACCCCCTCCTTTTTTGGCAGTTGGAATGGACTATTCCGACAGTGGGCATTACGGCCAGAGGGGAGGGGGACGTGGGGTGGGGTGAGTGGGGTGGTTTTTTGGTTTTTTATTATTTTTAAGCTTTTTTTAAAAAATTTTAGAATGTTTAAAGAGGTATAATTGTCTTTTTGTTAAAAATTTTGCCAAACAGTAGAAATAGAGACGATTTGTGTGTATTTTTCAAAGGTTGGGGCTGTGGGGGTATGAAAACAAAGGTTAAGGACGAAATCGAGACTAAATTAAAAGGTTGTGGACGATACGTATATTAACCCAAAAAGTATTATAATAGTCCATTGAAAAAGCTGTCTGCCATTTTCTTTCCTCTTTTTCTCTATTTTGGTTTTTGAAGGTGGGTCCCAAACGGACCCCAAAGAAGATAAATAGAAGCTTTTGTCAAATGCATGTCAGAAGAAAAATTACGTGTCAGAAGAAAAATTAAAGCTTTTGTCAGGAATAACTAAGATCTGTTATAATGGTACATTCTATGGTGTCATTTAGACACTAAACTGTGTGTCAACACACCATTGTGTGTGTTGGGTGATAGGCCCCTCAACACACCTAATGGTGTACTGTCATACAGTCTTTTAGACACCATTTACCATAAACCATAGAAAGACCACTGTTATAATAACTTGTTTATAACAAATCTTAAACGGACCTTAATCACATGGGCTTAGTCATTGACTCTATTTTTGTGTTTGAGTCCATAAGAAATAATATGAGACTTTTTTTTTTTTTTTTGGGTTGGGTTGGGTGGGGTGGGTGGGTACTTATCTAACTTTTGAGTATTTCTTTTTTTTTACGAGAAATTATATATCCATCTCATTACCACATATCAAGTTACAGTGCTTTTACAAGAAACTCAAGTGGTATATCTAACCAAACATGAGAGCATATAAAACAAATAGTGAATTTAGCTAGTTTATGGGCAGTCTCATTGGCCACTCTGCACACTGCTCTAAATTTGATAGAGTTGAAACTCCATTTAAACTTCAAGTTAATTTTAAAAATTTTTAATATTCATATAGCTAGTATAACGTGTAAGTGTGTGACATATATATCATTTAACGTCTAATAAAATTATTATAATTTTATTAATTAAATAAATAAAGTGTATAATATCTATTTGTCGGGTGTGCGTTTTATTCTTGTCAAAGGAAAAAAATATTTTAAAGACTCCAAGTAAGATTTTTTGATCATGAAGTGAATTACGTCAAATTTTACTTGTACACCAACCACCATCTATCCAAATTCGTATCGCTCTCCCATACAAAAAATGTTCTAGATTGTTCACGAGAAACTCATTTATTATTTGCAATTTTCTTGCAAAGTTTCTTCACCGTTTCACATGCCTGCAGGGCAACAATCAGCTCCTGTTCCTTTAGGCCCTGAAACCCGGAACGAAAATCAAACACCAGAACACAACGCAGAATTGTCTGAACAACTAAGTAACATGGCTTTAGTGCCAAACCCACCAGTCAATGAAGGGCCGTTGTTTGCAGAAGTTGACATGGGGGCCGACGCTTCTGCCCCCACCGTACGCGCCACCGTGGTCCAGGCCTCCACCGTGTTTTATGATACCCCGGCTACCCTTTGTATTATTGGGTTTAAATTTCAATTTTTTTTCCTTTTATATATTCATTGTTCTCAGTCCACTCGTGTTTGAATTGGTGGTTAATTTTGATTTGTTGGTTGATTTATGTTTCTTAATTAATAATTGTTGGGTCTTTCTTTTTCTGTTGGGAGTGTCTAGTTTGTGAATTTTGCACAGAAATGCTACTGGGTTTGTGTTTGATTGCGGTGGCTTGTGACATATGAGCTTAATTTACAGTGGGCATAGCATGTTCGGCCGATCTTGATAAGTTTGCTCTTCTACCACCAACAGGTTCGAGCCTCCGCTGTGATCCACCACCCCGACCACCGAGCCAACTGCTTTTACATACTCACATCACATGAGTGTGAAAAAGATTTTGTACAAGCAGAATAATTCTTGATTTTATACTTATCTCTTTCCCCCAAGGATTCACTGGGATTCAAATTCTGGTTGTCGAATTGTCTCCTTGTCTAATTTGTGGATTGCACAGAAATTATAAACGAGTTGAACAATAGGGGTCCATTTGACAAGGTTTTCTTCAAAAAAATATGTTTTTGAAAGAAGGAATTCTTCACATGGTATTTTGACTGAAGGTGAGCACAGGGTTACACAAGGTTGAGTAACTATATTAGAGCAGTTATAGAGCATCTATACATGCATGGAAAGAAAGGGTACCCTCGTTAGTTTTGAACATTGTGCTTGAAAGTTTTGTGTTTTATTTTATGTTTATAGGGGTAGGTTAGTGGCCTTTACTTTCTCTCTCTTTCTCTGGAAAGATGGAGGATCAGTAGTATGAATATTATCATATATTGGATATCTACTATATTTCCTTTTTCGGAAAATGCATGGAAAGGCACTCTAGTTCAGCTTTAGGCTGCTACTAAAAATATGTTAAATCTGGGCTTGTTTATCTTCCATTTCTGAGCAAGCTAGAATGAGATCTTTAAGAGATGAGTTTGAAGCATGAAGGCTCATGATATTGTGCAACAACTGACTGTCCTGCTGTTTTAATGTTTTTTATGAATTCTGCACGTCTTATTATAAGCTCCACATAAACTCATGTTTAGCAAGCAGTGTTCAGTAATACTTGACTGCAAGAAAGACTTAGGTTAGCTTCCTATCTGTAGTGTGTATCAGACATGCAGTTAATCTTACATATACACATTTATATCATTGGAAAATGCTCTGCAGTTATGATACTCAAAACCTTTCGGGATTGTACTTTCAGATAAAGCTGAGAGACTGTTGGCCGAAGCAGCTTCCTATGGTTCACAGCTTGTTGTCTTTCCTGAAGCATTTATTGGCGGTTATCCGCGTGGATCAAATTTTGGTGTGACAATTGGTAACCGCACAGCCAAGGGTAAGGAGGAGTTCCGGAAATATCATGCAGCGGCTATAGATGTTCCAGGTAACAACTCTTCCCGTATAGGTGAAGAAGGTCATATAAATTGGTCATCGCCTGAGATCGGAAGATGGGCTGCCTTGCCAATTGATACATCTATACACACAGAGACACTTTGGAGCATCTGACCAATTTGCTTTCTTCTGATGCTCGTCTCGTATTATTCATTTTGATATTGACATATCCTTCAATGTTTGCTTCAGGTCCTGAAGTTGATCGTTTGGCAGCTATGGCTGGAAGATATAAAGTTTATTTGATGATGGGCGTCATTGAGAGAGATGGATATACACTCTACTGTACAGTTCTGTTTTTTAATTCTCGGGGTCATTACCTTGGAAAACATAGGAAAATCATGCCAACTGGATTGGAGCGTATTATTTGGGGATTTGGAGATGGTTCTACAATTCCTGTTTTCGAGACGCCAATTGGGAAAATTGGGGCTGCAATATGTTGGGAAAACCGGATGCCGCTTCTAAGGACGGCAATGTATGCTAAAGGTCTGATAAATGATGTCTGTTTATAGTTTGGTGATCATTAATTTGTTTTTACATTCAGCTCGCTCTTTGAAAATGTTACATTTAACTTTTCTTTTATAGGCATTGAAATATATTGCGCCCCAACTGCTGACTCCAGAGATGTGTGGCAAGCATCAATGACCCACATTGCTCTTGAGGGTGGGTGTTTTGTTTTATCAGCAAACCAGTTCTGCAGGAGGAAAGATTACCCACCTCCTCCCGAGTATGTTTTCTCTGGTACGGAAGAAGAACTCGTGCCGGAGTCTGTTGTTTGTGCTGGTGGCAGCGTCATCATATCACCATCAGGAACTGTTCTGGCTGGCCCCAACTTTGAAGGCGAAGCACTAATCTCTGCTGATTTAGGTATGCTTAGTTCGTTGTATTGTAATCAAATTCTATTAAATGGATCAAATTGTCCAATCCGGTGCTTCAGACATCTTGTTTACACTTGTGTTTACTTGAAAGAGCAATCTTTCTGAACCAAAGAATTGTATTGTTCTGCACAGATCTTGGGGAAATAGCTCGTGCAAAGTTTGATTTTGACGTGGTTGGGCATTATTCTCGACCGGAAATCCTGAGTCTCATAGTAAAGGATCATCCCATGAGTCCAGTATCTTTCACTTCAGCATCAGCTGGAAAAGCTGAAAGCCCCCCGGCATAGTTGACAAGCTTTACTTAGACATTGAAACCTGCATTCCTCTTAACATGAAATTGTCTCTGTATTAACTTTCTAGGTTCCTCCTGGTTGGACCACTCGTTTAAACCCTGTGGGTTGATCTAGTGTGTCCTGGTCTCGCAGGACATGTTTGGTGAAAATTCCTGTATGTTCCATGTTCTTGTCTCTAATCAGTTGAATTCATGAACTCTGGGCAGGCATTGTCCCGGTCTGTATATTTTCTTCCTTGTGAAGTGCACAGCTTGTTTCCTGTACCTTTCATATCACTTGGTTTAATAGATTATTACTGGTCACATTATGAAATTATTCAGTTTCGGTTATCAACATGTAATGTGTTTATGGGGCGCGGCTTTTTGATGGAGCTATATCAGGTCCTAAATCCTAAGAAGCCAACGCAGTCTTGAGGTAATTAGAGAATCTACCCCATTTTTTATCAGTATTTGTTTTTTTTTTTTGAACAAATTTATGATAAGTATTTCAATTATACCTATATTTTGAAACTAATTGCAAATCTGCCTTATTCAGTTGCAAATTTGCCTCTACCAATTTTTCATTTTTGTCTTATTATTATAATAATAATGATAATAATTAGAAATTATTATATATTATGCAAATTTTTTTTTTTAAATTTGTTTGACAATACATTATGAAAAATTAATTATTCGGAAGCTGTCACCGTGAATTTTTAGCGATTGTTACTATTGACAGTTATTGTTGGTGATTGGGATATAAATCCGTGGTGGGAATTGTGTTGGCATGAATTTGTTACATAGATATGTTAGTCTTATGTCTGTTACCATTTTTTTATTACTAATGATTTTGGTGGATGTGTTAATAATTAGTGGTGTTGTGACCATCACTTAGTAGCAGTTGTACTGTGTTACCGTGGATTTATCGGGGTTGTTACCATATCTTTATTAGTGTGATTTTTTTTGGGTGGTAATATTTGTTTTATGAATGGCAACATTGTTATTGTGTTCGTAGCGGTGTCGTCAGTTGACAGTGATCTCGAGATGAAATTGTTGTTTACAATACCTAAAAAATGAATATTTTTTTCTTGAAAATATTTATATTTTAAGTAGTTATTATTATTATTATAATTTATAAAAAATAAAAATTAATAAATAATTGAATTTTAATTAAAATTGGTATAGGGTAATTTTGAAATAGAGAATGATATTTTTACAATTACTTTCAATTTGAAGGTATTTTTAAAAATTCAATTAAAAAGAATGGTTTTTATGTAAAAAACCTACAGTCTTTGTAATGGGTTTCCTGTTATGTAGGCGGTGTTGGCTTTTTTGGAAAAGCCCATATCAAGCTCCATGTAAACTAAATGCTAAAAGGTTTGATTAGGGAAATCATATATTTACATTAATCGCTGAGGAAATTAGGCAGCGTATGGGCCGTTTCAAACTATTTGGATTCTTACATATACTTTTGGTTTTTTTGGCAAATTTACACAAGGAACTTGTATTTTTACTTTATATTTTGAAACTAATTATATTTTTTTATTTATTATGGTTTATTATTTTTAAATTATTAAATTTATCTAATTAGAGGCGGTTTCTTTTTCATTTTTAATTAATTAGAGAAAACGTAAATTGATAACTGTATGGGGTAGAAAAAAACGTGCGAGGGGTAACTAAATTTCAGTTTAGTTTAAAATTTATGCATATCTTTTAATGAATTTTAGGAGTATTTTTTTCAGTTTTTTTGCATTTCGAGAATTTTTAAACTTCTATCAATTGGTTTCCAAGTAGGACTCAAATTCCCTTATTTCCCTTTCCATATTTTTTGGAAATCTAGTTGAGTTGATTCTTGATCGTGGTTTTCTCTATTTCCTTTTCTATATTTTCTAGCGTGTAGCAGAGTTGATTCTTGATTGTGAATTCTTTTCTGATTATGTAAATATTCTCGAACACGAACTTGAAGAACCGTGTGCGGTCTCTAACACGTGGTACTAACTGACTGAAAATTTTTTGATTCAATTATCATTTACTTTTAGAAATAAAAATTTACGTCGTCCGGGTTGAAACTTAAACTAGCTTTTGAAATTCAAAATATGTATTTGATACTCTAAAAGTTCTTTCTCACATCCATTAATATCTAAAACAAGAGTTGTGGTGTCTATAAACACCGTAATTTTCCCGCCCTTTTCACGCGGTGACTATTAGATACCGCACTCTTGCGGTAAGAGCGGATTACCACATTTTACTATTTTTTTTTAAATCTTCATCCGTATTAGGGAAATCTTATATCTCCTACCATATCAGGCCATCTTCATTGATAGGGTTTCCCTTTCCGGGCATCTCTATCTTTAAAGTTTCAAATTGTATTCATAGATGTTTTCCTAATCCGTTATGCCTTCTTCGTTTTTATCATAATCCATTTTAAGGAACTTGCAATTTCCTAAATTACCTAATTTTTTCAAATTTTTTCATTATATATCCTCATTTGAGTTAGGAAATGTGAAATATTAACCAAATCCTCTCAGATTATACTCCAATCTATACATTTATCCGATTCTGTTTCCGGTCTTTGGTAAATTAATTCCAAATGATTTCTTAGACTTTTTCCGTTCCAATTCAACTCAGTGTATGCTTCCAATTTCCTTACCTTTTACTGATTTACATATCTGCAATGCCTGGTGTGTATATCCATTATATATATATATATAAAAGATATTAGGCAAGTTATAAGAGAGCATTTTACATGGAATTCTGTTTTTTATTAATATATAGCCATCCTATTGTAGCAAGACTATATATTCAAGTTAATTGATCGAATAAAATTTTTACATTCTGTTCCAAAAAAATTTATTAGAGTTTCTTATATCAACTTTCAAGAGAGTAGCCTCAGTTGGGACGTTTCTTTTATTAGTCAGTTATGACATTAAGAGTTTTTTTTCCCACTTGTGTTAAAACACCGTGTTCATGTGATAAAATGAGCACCCCTCGCACGCATTTTTTTTATTCAATTATCAAATTCATCTCAAATGAACACTATAAGAAATCAACCCTATTTTGTGGGAGGGAAGATGTAATCAAGTATTTCTCCTTTTTTACCTCTCTCAGATCTATTAATTACATGACGCACAGTAAGAATTAAGCAATAATGGATTTTGAAATCTTTATTCATTATAATGCTGCCGCCATTTGTCCCGTTGCCCCCACCACCGCCGCCAGTATCTTGTGAACAAGTTTTGACCAATAACGACAAACGGTTCTTCTCCAACTTCTCTTGCTTATAATTGCTCTTCAAAATGAACGGTTTCTTCTCCCAACATCCCTTGCTTATAATTGCTCATTAAATCAAATTCATTAGTTTGTCTTGGTATATTGAAGGAGACATGATTGTTCAGAAAAGGAGAAAGAATGCTGTTGTTGGAAGCTCTTATTCAAATCATGGTTTTCTTCTTTCTTTTAAAATGACATACTTGGACTGTGAAAGACAACTTTATTTTAAAATGTTGCAAAAGGTACAACCTTTTTTCATTTCTGCTGGTATTATTGTGTACCAAGGTTTGTAATTTGGAATCTATGATTCTTTAAAGCCCGTAGCGCTGACTCGAAAGATGCAGATTAGTACAATTAACTCATCTCATTGCGTCATAGATAATTATTTAAAACACGTGGAATGGAAATGTGAATAGAGATGTATTTGGGATTTGGATCTGATTCTTATCATATAATAGCATAACATTTGGATCAATTGATAGGAGCTTAGTGATACAATGCTTATGCATATTTCATAATTGTTATGCAGATCGGAGAACAATGTTGCTAATTTCGTGCATTGTCCACTGAATATTGCCATATTATTGTGAATACAAGATATCTTCTTTGCTAGCTTTTGCTCTCAATTTGCTGATCACAAATGGGTTATGGTCTTATCCAATTGACACAAGTCACAAAAGAATGATGATTACATCCGATAAAGCTGTGAAGTAGAGGAGCTCAATGGATGCATTTACTAAGATCCTCAAAATCAAAAGTGCAAAATCTTTGTTCAAGGGTGCTGACAGCCTGGCTCAAATATCCTTCGTGCCATCGCTGGTGTTGGTATGCTTGCTGGTTATGATAAGCTTCAAATGATTGTGTTGGGAAGAAATATTGCTCAAGTCTTGCTTAAATAACATCAATATATCAATTCCTTTAGTAATAGAGCTGGTGGTTCTTTGGCAAGGTGGAGAAAGAATGAGAGAAGAAAAATTATAAATAGTAAACATATTAATGTATTTATTAGGTCAGGATTGTTTAACTTCATTTATTTTATTTTTCAAGTAAAATAGATTTTATGGATTGCAGTTTACTAAATTGGTAATTAGTTATTATGAATTTTGATTCGTCATTTTGTCGTTACATATTTAAAGTATTTCATAATCCCATGACGTTATGCATGTTTGATTTTATCATCATTGAGTTTTACTATCGGAACTTATTTCTTAAAAATTTGTTTCTCTTCCCGTGCATCGCACATGTGTTATGGTAAATTTTAGTAGATTGAACAACCAAAGATCATCTTCCTCACAAGCCAAAGAGGGAAATGCAAGTCTGCAGATAGTAGTACTGCTACATAACTCAACTTTCCTTAATTGTGCAAGAAAAAAAATTGAATCAGACACCAATACACGTTTAGAATCTGTAGATATAATAAAGAAAATTGAAACTTCTATCAAAAATTTTTTGGAAAACTACAAAAAAATGAATGCCGGCCATTATTAACAAGGAGTGTAAGTGCATAAAATTTGCTTGCATGAGTTTGAAAGATCTCTTTTCCTTAAAACCTCCATGCTTTAACACGCTTAGAACTTTGTCTTTAAACTCTGCAGCTTTGGCATCCCCATCGTCCATCTCCATCTCCATCTCCATCTCATCCTCATCTCTCCCTTCATCAATGTCTGTGCCTAGGTCTCCAAGCGTGTCACCCAAAGTAGTGAGAGATATGGCCATTTCCTTGTCATCTGATAACCCATCATTTCAGAGCAGTAAAGCTTGCAAGGTTTTATAATTCTTCACTGCTTCTTTTGCCTAAATATTGAACCCAGAGTCTTGTGTTTTTTTCGGTTAAAGCAAATCCGAAACAAACCATCCCATTCCTTAAAATCCCAAGCAAATTCCTCTTTTTCTTTCTTTTCTTTCCAAGATTCTAGTAGTGTTCTCTTCAACATCGGTGTTTGCCGAACTCCACTGGCCGTCGAATAATATAGTAACCCCGATCATCTTGCTTTCGGCCGGCTCCAAAAGTACCAAGTTTATCTCCTTCATGGCAAAGTATCCGGAATCAAAGGGTTACAATCAATGAATGGGAAACTGGGACTCGGCAAAACTTTAGGGTTCTGATATTGAGTTGTTTCCCTATGCAAATTTGGGATTGAGTGATAATTTTAGGTGGCAGTTGAATGGAACTTTGTGGGGGATGGTGGTTAATGAGGAATTCCATTAGGCTCACGCTTTGAGAGATGAAGCATCCACTAAGCAGTTACTGATACCTCGCTGGCCAATTTCAGATTTGGGTAGTTTTTATTTTTTATTTACGAATTATTTTTATTTGTTTTTTCTTTAACTGATTTTAGACGGTATCAAATTCCCAAGTATTTTTGCAACAATTAAGGGTAAATTTCTAAATTTTGTTTTTGCACAGTATTTTTGATACCTGTTTATAATTGTAACCCATTTATCTATATAACCCTAACTCATATTTAAAGTTCAGGACCAACTTTTAACTTTTTAAAAATTCAGGGGTTGACCCTACCCTCCAAAAAATCTCCTCTGTCACCATTGTGCTTTCCTTGATCTCCCAACCATCGCCGATCTAATTTGGGAAAATTCAACCGCTGTCGATCGCTGTCTTAACTGCCACCATTGTCGCCACCTTCCCGCTCGCCTTCGTCCACCTCTTTTATCTCTTCGCAATCCTTTTTATCTTTCCGATCTGATTTTGGCAATTCTAAAATAAAAAAATCAAATCGAATATTGTGGTGGTTGTGGACGAAGAGATAAAAGTACCGTATAAGGCGAGATCGGAAGAGCACAGTTGAAGAAAAGTTGGCCTGCAAGCGTCCTACAGGAGGAGATACCATTGAGAAAAGTACCAGGCTTTTTAGCCCCATCTTGGTGGTAGTTTAGGCAACTGAGCAATTTAGTTACAAGAGAAATACAGAGGAGATCATAGGCATCAATGAAAAAACCCATCCCAGCAATCACAGTTGCAGTGAAGTGGTACCATTGTGTTTTGGCCAAATCAAGTGCACTCGGTTGTGACTCGGTATTAGAAAATATTTCAGATTCAATATTTCAGTTTCTAGTAAATTGTGATAGTTGTGTTGTTGTGACTCGATTGTTCCGCATAGTTGTTGTATTATTGTGACTCGCATTTTGACGAATTATTTTTGTTGTGACTCGGTATTTTGACGAGTTGTTTTTATTGTGACTCGGTTGTTTTGCGGAGTTGTTATATTATTGTGACTCAATCTTTTGACGAGTTATTTTTAGTGTATCTCGGTGTTTTGGCGAGTTGTTTTTGTTGTTACTCAGTTGTTCTACTGAGTTGTTGTATTATTATGACTCGGTATTTTGTTGAGTTGTTTTTATTGTTACTCGGTTGTTCCGCTGAGTTGTTGTATTGTTATGACTCGGTGTTTTGGTGAGTTATTTTTGTTGTGAATCAGTATTTTGGCTAGTTTTTTTGATGTAACTCAATATTTTGGTGACTTGTGATTGTTGTATTGTAATATTCTGATATCATAATATAAAAACACCTAAAACATCTGATTTTGCCAAAAAAAATTAAGGGATCTTTACATAAAAACCAATATTTATAGTAGTAATTTCAAAAATACTCCTCAAATGAAAGTAATTACAAAACTATCATTTTCTATTTCAAAACTACACTAACCCAATATTAATTAAAATTCAATTATTTATTAATTTTTTTAATTTATTAAGTATTAATTTATTATAAATAATAATAATAATTATAAATTATTATTATTATAATTAGTCATCACCTTTCTCACCATTGTCGCCACTTGTAACCACCACCGGCAAACTACGACTGCCGACAATCCTCAAGGCGGCGGTTGCAGCTACAACTTACCAAAAAAAAAAAAAAAGAAAGAAAAAGAAAAAAATAATATTTAAAAAATAATGTTACCAAAAATCAAGGGAACAATTAATGTTAACAATACTTTTCCTCCCGTGAAAATCATGTTAACATTGGAATGCAATGTTACCTCTAGAAAAATACTATGGTAACAAAGTAAAAAAAAAAAAAGTAACAAAGCAAAAAAAGGTAAAAACATTATGTTACTACCGATGCAATGTTACCAAAGAAAAATATAATGTAACAAAAGTAACAAAATGGTAACAAGAAAGGAAAAAGAGGAAAGAAAAGTCATCACAAGTAAAATATCATGGTAACAAAAGTAACAAAATGGTAATAAGAAAGGAAGAAGAGGAAAGAAAAGTCAATTCTTTGTGGTTAAAACCTTTAATCATGATTAAAAAAAATCACAAAATTATACAGCAACAAAAAAATTTATAAAATAAAGGTAACAAGTCCCAAAAAAGAGACAAGAAACAAAGACGCAAAAACACCATGTGCGAATGATGGAGCAGGGTTGAACCTTTGAATTGAGATTGAAAAGTTCTGAATAGAGAATGAAGGGATTTCAATCGGTTCGCGAATTTCAAAAAATATATAAAATAAAAGAGAAAATAAATTTACTCTGGAGCTAAACAAAGAATAATTTCTTTGTTAAAAAAAAAAAGAATAATTTTTGAGTTTTGAGGACATCTTGCATTCACGCTGGAACTGGTCGCCCGAAATTAGACTTCCAGTACAAGAACAATTGTAGCAGATTAACATTTGTATGTAAACTTTCTGAAATTGATTAGAACATGAAATGAAATAGCAGATTTCTCCTATTCTGGAAGCAGATTTTGTGAGCGAATGGAATGAATAGCTTTCCATCTATTTTCGCGATAAAATTCTGATCTTTAATAATTGGCCCAAATTTAAAGACTCATTGTTACCATCTCTTTTCGCGATAAATGGGAAAAAAAGGGAAAAAAATAGTAGTGCAGCATCGGAACCGCCCGCCCTCCAGACTGGCTGTTGTAATTACGGCAACGGTAATGGTTGCAGAGGTTGTGGCGGAAATGGAAGGACGGCGGCTAGGTTTTATGATGGTGGCGGTGGCTGCTGTGTCGACAGTAGAAATTGAAAGCACAGTAATGAAAATGGGAATGTGGCAGGCTATGGCGGTAGGAGCGGCGGGTGGTGGGGCTCGCGGAGGGTGGTGTAGCGTGGCGGCCGGGGCGAGATGGTTGTGATGTCTTAAGTTACTAGGTTTTACATTACATATATGTGTGTATATATATTAAATATATATAAGGATACTTATACACAGATATGTGTGTGTATATATATATATATATATATAAAATCTTTGCGTATAAATAAATTAATCAATATTAAAATTATATTTATTAAAATAATAAAATGATAAAATAAAATGATTTATTAAAATAATATATTTAGTGGTATAAAAATAATGAAATGAGGTATAATTGTAAATAGTTTGACATGGTGGTTTATAAATAATACAACTAAGAAAAGAATAACTTTTTTCATCTACCCCATCCGGGTAGATTAAAGTTTACCACCTCCTACACGGTCTGTCATGTGGCATGCCATTCATTTTAAATAAGATGAATGACATGCCGTATAAGAGGGGGTAAATTTAATCTACTCTCATAGAGGTAGATGAAAATAACTATAGAAAAGAAAGGTAGAATGTTTAATTTCCTCAAAAATTAATGTACCATAATTTTAATGGGCTTCTTGGTGTAGAGTCCGCGTTGTTCGGGCTTCTTGTTGTAGAGCCCGCGTTGAACAAAGTCACATGATTATCGATTAAAATCAATCACAGTGATTCTATTTTTTCACCTTTTATCTGTTAAACCCCCAGATGTGAAATTCACACGCCATTGATTAAGAAATCAGTGAATAAAATGTATCATAATTTATAATCACTCGATTCACTCCATCGATTAAGAATCAAGGCGGTTGTGAAATATCATCGGGACACTATTTTATGTAGTCTATTATATATGTGGTAAATATCTATCAGACACGTTAAAGGGGAATGAGTCTCTAATATATATAATAAATACTTTTCACATATATATAGATTTTATAAAATGGTATTCAATATACACCCTTAAAAGAACTGCGGTTGTCACTGTCTTGAACTTATTTTTACGTTATTTGTTTATTTATTTTTATATTTATATCCCGAGATCAATGAAAACCCTACCCAAATACAAACCCAGAGGCAGTGTTTCTAAGAGACGCCGATGGAGAAACTGAAGAAATTGGATCCCCCGATCGGGTTCGCTGAACCATTGCACTGATCGGCGATTAGATAATAGCGTGTATAGAAATCTGTGACGCTGTAGTGGTGGTGGATGGATATCGATTGGTGCGATGTGCTTGGATGCACGCCGTCAGCAACTTCGGCCGTCTTTTTCTCTGCCGGCGATGCGATGACTTCTCCCGGACTTTACTCATCCTTCCCATCCGTCATTCATGAGTTGAACCTTTCATGCTTTACTTCTTATTTATTTTTAGCATGTTGCTGTAACTTTTTCTTTTTTCGCCTGTAGCTGAGTTGAATTAAACGAATTTGGGCTGAAATCCTCGCCTGTAGCTTAGTTGAATTAAAACGAATTTGGACTGAAAACCGGTAAAATCAAATTCATTATCCTTTCAGAATTTACATACTGTACCTTTGGAAAAATTTCTTGTATAAGAATGCAATAGGCTTGGGTTTTGATTCCTCCGAACAATCACTTCTTGATGGTAAAATGGAACTGGAAACTTAGCTGATGGGTGAAGTTGAACCAAAATCAATTGAAATAGTCAGGGATTGAGCACATTACTATTTCTGTAGCCCTGAGAATTTTCAATGTTAATAATTAGTTTTCTGGGTCAGCTGGTTTCACATCATGCTTTCGTATCCTTAGAGATCTGCTCTGCTGTCCATTTAGAATCATTTTTGTTATTTCCTCATCTCTATCATATTAGAGGGATGCCATTTTTTTTTATTTTGTTTATTTATTTATTTGTTTGTTGTTGTTGATGATCTTTTCTGCATAATCTATTGGATTGGATGGAGAAAGCAATAAGATAATTTATTACTTCTACTCCTTGGATTTTAGCCCTGAAAACATTGATTGAAGTTGGTGGCGACTGGCGCCTATCGTAATTCTGCAAAGCAGCTTTTGAAGGAAGTACTTGGTGAACTGGAGCAGCTGGTAAACGCTCATGTGGGTGAAATGGTTCTTCACATGTTTAGGTAATGTATGGAAGCCCAAGGCATCTGACGTGATTTTTTTTCTTTTCCATGTTATGTCTTCACTTTTTTTTTTTTTTTATCCTGGCTACTTTGGTTTTGAGGATGATAATATTGATGCTCTGCTAGCTGATTGATGTTAAGATAGAGAATACCACTGGTCAACTGGCGGGTTAGTTGGAAAATTTTGGGACTTTCTATTCAGTTCCTTCAATTTGGCTTGTTTTATGTGGTTTGATCTTTTTTGCCCAATATTCCTTTTCTAACTAGGGGATTCAAGTCTGCTCATTCTGTGGCATCCGGTGCATGATGTTTGCTCTATAAGATTTTAGTTGTATGTATTTGTTCCCAGCACAGTTTGGTTTTGCAATTTAAATTTCTTTACAGTGTGGAGGTTAGTCTTTTGCGGCTATCAGCCATAGGTGCAGTGAATTTGAATGTCGCATCAAGATTTAGTAGCCAAAACTTACGTGTCACTCTTGCAAGCTTGGCTACTTTCTTGCAACTCAGGAGCTGCATTTCATGCTTTTGAGCAAGAGTAGAAGACCTTCTAGAATTATTTTTTGGTTCTCACTGCATGTACAAAGTATGGGATCTCTTGTGTTATTAAATTGAAAAGGTGGCAATTTATTTCTATAGTCCATTTCTGTGGTAATGTATTTCAGATACAAGCTTACTACACCAGAAGCAAAGAAAGACGCCTCTCCAACCATCTCAATTCTCAAATATTAAGACTCTGCATTCACCTTTCATTTAGCTTCTGGCAGTAATTTCCATTATTGTAAGATATTATCTTGGGCATCTTTGTAGTTTCTACTTTATGTGTTTCAAATTTTCAACGTCAAAGATCTAATATTGGACATTAACAACAGTACATTGGATTGAATATTTAATCTATTTTCACCATTCCTAGTTAATATGAATTCTAAGGATCTTTTTGCTCACTTGTCTGATGCATATAATAGAAATTGTTATGATTTTCATGCATATATCAGGGGTGGTGGCATTTCATACTATACACATGGGGCTGCACCAATAAATATATCCTTATCTGTAGTCTTTTCTACCTAGATGTCATGCTATCTTAACGTTGAGAGACATTATCCGAGGGAAGCGGTAAAAATGAAATTGAAGGTATGTCTAAATCTGGGCTGACATCGGGATGGCCTTTTCACTATAATGGAACTCATATGGTAGCCCTCTCTCATAGGCTTAAGTGTTCTTTTTTCTATGATTTTACTGTAGTTATCTCCATTAATTATGATCTTGTTCTATTACTTTTGTGGCAGCTTCACAGTTCTTATCCGCATTGGCTGGGGTTTATTTGTTTTTGGTTAAATATTTTGTCAACAGCACCTAGGGTGGGGCCCCTTTTCTTTCCAAACATGATCCTCTCAAAGTCTCAACATGGCACTGAACCAGGTATAAGTCTTTTTAAGCCTCTGATTATAAAAACTTTTCTTTGAAAATGGGTCTTGTACTTCATATGTGAGGATTTTTCTGGATTGCAAAATATATAATAACCTTTAAATCAATCTTATTTCCTTCCCCATGTTAACAGGTTTTTCAGTCACATCTAGTGCCATACATATGGCACCATACAGTGTCATATGGTCGTGCGGCATCCAATGGGACACGCAACATGGGGAACTACTGTCGGTGCACGTCACATGGCCGTATGAGATTAAATGGTGCTATATGTATGGCACTAGATTCTACTCTCTCACTTTACATGCTTGTCACAAAAACAATTTTACAATTTGAACTTGTACCTCAAATTTTCTGGAATTGTATATAACATTCACAGCTCGCAAATTTTTTTTTTCTGCATTGATAGATTTTAATAATTTCAAACTGTTATAAAGCTCCTTCCATTTTTTATGAACAAAGCATTTTTTTTTTTGGGGAATATTTTTAATTATACAAAACTGTGTATTATAATTATGACGTTCAAAAAAAAAAAAAAGTTAAGTTTTTTGACTTCTTGGATCTTGATAGGGTAGTATTCCAAAACCCCTTTAAAGTCGTGCGCCAAAAATTTATGTGTAAGTGAAGACTTTTTTATTCTTCCAAATACAGAGAATTGTAGATACAATTCGCAAATCACTATTTTTCCTCTCCTTAATATTCATAGATTTTGACAAATTTCACAATGTTGTAATACCCTCTCAGCTTACTTTCATGCACTGGAACCATGCAATAGACTATGTATTATAGCCTTTAAAGAAAATGGAGCCTATTATTATTATAACCTTGAAAGAAAATGGAGCCTATTAGTATTGTTGTTGATTTTGATACAATTGGAGCCCATCACTATTGTTATTGTTGACTTCTATGCCAATTATTTAGCTTCACGGATGTGCAAAAATTTTTAAAGATACTAGTTTAGCACGTGCTTTGTACGTGTTCAGTTTTATTTTTCGTCTTGAATGCACGTGGAATTTGTAGTTTGTTGAGTGTGTTATGAGTCACAATATGTCGTTGCAAAAAGTAAAATGAGAAGTAAAATGAGAACATTTTCAGATCAGCAAAACATTGATAAAATAAGAAATAAGAAAGAGGGAAACATTTGAGGGTTAAATACACACAATCAAGTAGCAGGGGAAAAAAATCCTAGGAGTGTCATTTGTTACGGTGTGCTTCTCATATGAATAATGGACACATTTCGTTCTTAAAACATCTAATATAAATATTAAGTAATTTTCATATATGAGGCCACATATTTATATAAGTAAAATAAAATAATGTCTGGTATGAAAACGTGAGAAAATAAATATATTGGAAACTAAATATAAAAGTTAAAAGAATGCTTCACTTTATTAAAAAATAAGTATTTACAATAATATCGCCTAGGTTAAAGATTTACGGGGTAAATCTTGTCATTATTATACCTACTAATTGTATTATCTTTTGGAAATCATAACTCAAGAAAACGAAAAAGAAGAAAACTATAAAAGTGAAGTAAACACATAAATATGTTCAACACGTGTGTTTGAAAAACACATAATATAAATATAGTGGTTTTGTATATACTCATATCCAAAACTCATTACGAAACAAAAAATCTAAAATTTGGAAAGAATGTGAGAACACAAAACTCAAATGTACCTTTAAAGGGTACCATTAAATAAAGCAATGCATCAAAGAAATGATATCAAATCAAAGTATTAAATCAAATGATACTTAATGTTATTAATGATAATTTAACAATCAGATCATATATACTAATTGTATGAAACTCTTTTGAAGATAATGATAATTTAACAACCATATCATATATACTAATTGTATGGAACTCTTTTGAAGATTTTGAGATAGCTAGACGAACTTGTTGCAACATAAATATTAAAGCATTTAGTTTGCAATAACATAAGAAAGATATTGAGATGACGATTTTTATTGTATGATGTAACCAAGAAATATCTCAACATATAATTTAGTAACATAGTAGTTTCAACTCTTGATCTTGAATGTAAATATCAAAGCACTTAGTTTCTAATAACATAAAATAAAAAAGATATTGAGATGTCGATTTATATTATATTGATGCAAATAAGAAAAATCTAAATATACAAGGTGTGTGATTAACAAGCTTTAAAAAAAATGGAAAAAAGCGTGGATGATGAAAAAGAAGTTTCCGGTTTGATGACTTAGCAACCTTTGGAAAAAAAAAAAATATATATATATATATATATACACACAAATATAGGACTTTAAGCAAAACTTTAAAAAAAAAAAAAGAGGTTACTGCTGGGTGAACAGTAATAGGCCCTTTGACTTTTTGAATCTTTTATTGTCTAATTAGAATTTTCTTTTTATATAATAGTGAAAATTGATATCATTTTCAGCCATAACCCATGGCTCGTTAACTATTAATGACCACAATTTGAGGCCCATTAAGCTCGTAACAGGCTATAGACTAGGGACCCTTGTCCATCAATGAGCAATTCTGCTAGTCCATAAAGCTCCTAATGTTGAGTGTTCAGGGCTCATTTGGAATGTGCAGTTTCCAATGGAAGCTGCCTTACGCCGAATAAAGCGCATTAAAGTAATTGGCCGTCAAATGTAATGTTTTTATTATTTTTTATTTTTTATTTTTTTGTGGTCTGATAAGTAATTGGGCCTATTTAAACCCATTTGCCCATTGAACTTCTGATGGATTAAGCGATTGGCACTTGAAACAACAAAGCTTCTTTTTGGGCTAACGAAGCTGACAGTCCTTCCAATGGGCTGTCCTATGAAACTTCTTGTAGATAAAACTGTATCGGGCCTCTCTTACGTTCCTAAGTGAATATTATTCTGGGCCTAAAAAGGCCATTAAATTTGTAATTGCCCAATGAAGCTTCTTTTGGGCCTTGCTTAAACCCATTAAACTTCTAACCATTAAAATGTATTGGACATTCCCTGCATTTGGGCTTAGTGAAGCCCATTGAAATTTGAACGACTAAAATTACGATCGGCCTAATAAAATATTATTGTGGGGCTCACGACGCCCATTAAAATTAAAATCGGCACGATTGAAGCACTTTTCGGCCCGCTTAGACCCGTGAAACTTATGACTCTTAAGCTTTATTGGGCCTTCCCTACTTTTGGCCACAGCGAAGCACGTTAAAGTTGAACGAATTAAGCTATACGGGGCCATCTGTTGTGGCCCGATCAAAGCTTCTTCGGCCCGCACAAAGCCCACAGCACGTCTATGAGCTGTCACATTAGGCCCAAAAGGGCCTGTTGAGCCCGTTAAACTTCCGCTGTATTGAGCTTTCGACCTAATAGAATATTATTTTACGCTTTACGAAGCCCATTAAATTTATGATCAGCCCAGTAGGCTCTTTTTTGGGCCATCCTAAAGCCGTCACACTGTATTGGGCCTTCCTTCTTATGGCCCCAGTCAAGCACGTTAAAATTTATGCCAAATCTGTGGCCCAATAGAAGCTTCTTTGCTCTTAACGAAGCCCACTGCACTTCTAACCAAACCCCAGTTCTTTTGGGCCTGTCGAACAATTAAACGTAGAGGTACTACGCCTCATTCGAATAAAGCAATATTATTTTGGGCCTTACGGAGCCCATTAAATTTACAATCTGCTCAATTGAAAGGTGGCCCTGCTCAAACCATATTGCATTGGGCCTTACTGAATTTGGACCAAATTGATCCCGTTAGAATATGAGCGAATTAAGCTATACTGGGCTATTGCTGTGGCCAATTAAGCTACTTTGGGGCCACTGAACTTCAAATCGGCTGTCGCTTGAGGCCCAACATAAACATCTATCCTGTATTGTGCCGCTCCGTCAGCCTAATAAAATATTATTTTGGCTTTACGGAGCCCATTATATTTACAATCGGCCCAATAGATCTTTCGACCCTTCTTAAACCATATTGTATTGGGCCTGAATGAATTAGGGCCCAATTGATCCCGTAACTTTAAGCTATGCTGAGCCATCGCTGTGGCCCAATAAATACTTCTTTGGGAATAACGAAGCCCCTGAAATTCTAATCGGCTGTCGCTTGAGGCCCAACATAAGCTTTTACTCTTTATTAGGCCGCTCTTTGTCTGATAGAATTTTTTCTTGGGCCTCAAGGAGCCCATTAAATTTACAATCGGCCCTACAGAAAGTTCTTTCGGCCCTGCTTAAACCATACTGTATTGGGTCTTAATGAATTTGGGCCCAATCGAGCCCGTTAAAATATGAGATACTGGCCTATCGCCATGGCCCAATAGAGGCATCTTTGGGCTTAACGTAGCCCAATGAACTTCTAATCTGCTGTCCCTTGAGGCCCAACATAAACTTCTAATCTCTATTGGGTCGCTCTTTCGGCTTAATATAATATTATTTTGTGTCTTATAAAGCCCAATAGATCATTAAATTTTCAAGCGGCCCAGTTTTGGCCCGCTTAAACCCTTTCAACGATTTGGTTGTGTTGGGCCTTTCATGTATTTGGGCCAAGTTAAGCCCGTTTAAATTTTAACAAATTAACCTATATTGGGCTGTCACGTTGGCCCAACAGAGGCTACTTTGGGCAAAACAAAGCGGACTAAACTTCTAATGGGCTATCGGATGAGTCCCACAGAAGCTTCTTTTGGGCTGATGAACCCATTAAACTTAGGTGTATTGGGGTTCTGTCAGGCGAATTGAATATTATTTTGGGCCTTTCGTAGCCTATTAAGTTATAATCGGCCCAGTATAAAATTTGTTTGGCCCAGCTTAAACCTGACAGACTGTATTGGACCTTCAACATATTTGGGCCCTATTTAGCCTGTTCAAATTTGGGAGAATTATTTTGGGCCATCGCTGTAACCCAATAGAAGCTTCTTCGGGCTTACGAAGCCCACCAGACCCCTCTTTTTGGTGCCTGTTGAAGACATAAGATACTAAACATCTGGTGGATCAAGCTATATTGGGCCTCTCATTAGACCTAATAGAATTTTAGTTTGGGCCTTACGAAGCCCTTTAAATTTACAATAGGGTTCATAGAAGCTTCTTTTGGGCCTCTTTTAACGCGTTAAAGCTGTTTTGACATACTTTCAATGGGCTATTAAACTACACTGATTTATCATAAGCTTTATTGGGCTGTCGCTCGGGGGCCACTGTTCGCCGAACGAAGCCTAATAAATAATAGGTTTCAGTTGTGTTGGACTGTCAACCAGAACCTTCTTTACAACCTAACTAAGCCCATTAACCATGCTGCCCAATAGAAGCTTCCTTTCGGCCCATCACTTTAGCTCAAACTTCGATGGACTTAGCTTATTGGAACGTCATTTGCTGCCCAATACACGCTTCTCTTTAGTGGGCCCATTAAGATTTCAAAACCGTCAGACACGTTTATAACAATTTTTCCCGTCAAATGCACAAAATCGTAAACGAACATGTTCAAACTTTTACATTCATTTATAATGTCATTTTGAAAATTAAAATATGCCTTTACTAATACTATTCTTAATACACTATCATTAATTAAATACAAGGGTGTTTTAAGAAGTTTGTAACTATTATTAATTTTTGTACAATGCATAAAGCAGAACATTTGACAAATCGTTTTGGGTGTAAGAATGAACAAATCATTTTGGGCCCGCCAAACATTCTACTAACCAAACACGTCAAGTACATATCAACAAGTGGATGGGCACCCCCACCCCCTTCTTTTGTTAAAAGAATCTAAAAGCGACTTGTTTAATGGCACAACACACAAATCGACAGAGATTATATTACATGAAAAGGCGGAATTAAGTACCAGCACTATAGAGAACTCACTACACAAATCGTCTTAGCATATTTTATAACTTATCAAAAAGAAAAATACAGTAGTCAAATACTTTGAAAATCCTCCACGCAACTAGGCAATAGAGAGCAGAGTACCTGCCAGTTCATGGCATATTTCTCACTGATCATGAATGATGTGCATTCTGCATAGATCGGAAGAGCACATGTCGACAAATTGATCATTCTAAATCACAGAAAGCAAGGCGTATGAGGCACAGCCATGTATAGCTAAAATTACAATTTCACTACAAAATAATAAAAATCGGATTATATAACTCTAATCAATAGCAAAGCAACAATAACATCCCCCTCCCGGGGACCTTTTACCACAACCCCCGGAAGCTCTTCCGATCTAAAAAAAAAAAGACACACTTGTACACACACACATGGGAAGAGGCAACAGGCAAAGTGTATTGACCCTCTATCAGTATTCAGACTCGTAGTTAATTCTAATGGCATAATTGCTTAAGGCGTCATGTCATGCCAAAGAAAATGACCTAACAGTACAGTAGACTAAAACTTTGCAGTTGTATTTGAGCACATACCTGAACAAGCATCTGCAGTGCCTCACGGACTTTTTCTCTGCTAAAAGCAGTTCCATAATTTGATGAAGGAACAGAAGTTGGAGTAAGAGATGGTGGAGGAGTTGGTGGTGGAAATGGCTGAAGCAGAGGAGCACCATAGGGTCGTTGCATATTTCCTTGAGGATTAAGGGGAGGTGCTGTAGGTATAGGCGAAGAGACGGGGGCTATAATCAACGGAGTGGAGACAGTAGACGGACTAAAAAATGATGATGGCTTCACCAGATCAGTGGAATGCTTAGAAACATTTTTGGGCTCAGGTGCGTCAACAACAGGCATGATAGGTGCAGAAGTAGATAGAAGAGATGGAGTCTGAACGGTTGCCAGTCCGGGTTGCAAGATATTGGGTGGACCAGAAGAAGGACCAACCGTTGCAGATGGGTGGTAAGACTGCCCAGAAATAGCTGCTTTTGGAGTACTCCCAGTATTCATAGCTGTCTGCAACTAATATCATATCTAAGAGTTAAAAGAAATTCGTAAGTTTATTACTTTATTGCACACTAAATATAGTTACCTCAACAAATGCTGGTATAAAACAAAATCTGCTAGGAAAAATATCTCCATAATAAGATAAAGCAAGAAATCAAACAAAATACCTCAACTAACATTTACATATAAACAGTAAGAAAACCATAAATAAGTGAAATATATGGAACACCAAGTATCAAAATTTAATTTATATTTGCAGAGTTCTCTTCCTCATCCGAGACATATGCAAAGATCAAAAGTTTCAAATCAATTAATGTTCAGGTCACCTGCATCCCAATTACAATGTTCAGTCATGCATCTTTATTTTGGGGGTCCAATGTGAAACTATTGCCTTTTGTGTCAATCAACAGCCCCCACCCCCCAACCCCACAACTCCCCACCTTAAAAAAAGCTTCGTGGCAAAAGTTCTGCAAATGTTCTTTTCAAACACATTTTGTAAGCACAAACCCACATGCTGGGGTAAGATTAAAAGGCAGTCATACACTGAAGAAGTTCACAAAGGATGGATCCTCGTGAGCATATGCTACGTTGGTGGTAGCTAAAGATGACGGCTCCAAAGGACCATCAATTACTGCCATTGTTGGAACTGCTTCCAGTTCTTCAAACTCACTGCATAAAATATAACACTATTTTTTGAAGGACAGGAAAATAAATTGGAAAATGGAATAGCAGGATACATATAGGAAAACAACAGGGAGATAGATCCCCCGAAATATTGTACTAACATGCTTGTCAAAATATATATTTAACTTAAAGACAACACAAATAACCTACTCAATCAGAGAAATATCCATTTGTGAACAAATGCCTTCAAACATACTAGTAATAAGTATAGGGATCAAGTGGTGACTCGAATTAACCATTCTTTTTGCATTCTGACCAAAGTATTGAGGTTCCCATGGTTACATTGTCAGTAAATTTTGAGTTTCCAACCTTCTTCAGATCTGCTTCGAACCATCGGGTTCATTTTTTCTTTTCTCAAATTATCTGCTACAAAGGTTAAGAACAGGAGGACTTTGCTTCAGCCCTTAAAGAGGAATAAGAATTGAAAGGCAGGTCCTTTGAACAGGAAATCTTATGGAAAAGCATTATATAACTTTTGAACTTACAATAGCTAAACATACTGATTCTATTTTGTTAGTAACCTAACAGGATTTGCATTTTTCATAACTTGAAGTAACCTGCTGAAAACAGATATATGATAGGCCAGACGAAAATGTGTTTATGCTCAGTTAAAATAATTAGTGGATGTTTCTTTAGACTTTAGAGTCTATGCTGATACTGTTGAGTGCAAAAAATCTTTACCAGACTTACTCGCCAGTTGCATAAAAAAGCAGGAGCAGAAGCTTATAAAAATCAGTTATATGATTAATTGAACTTAATTCACTTCGCCCACTCAAAATGGTCTGTACTCAATATCAACAAGCACAAATCACCATTACCTTTCCCTAGAAGATACTTTTGTCTTCGTAGACACCTTGGAATATGCATTTAGTATCCTATTTAGAAACATAAAAAGGGAATCAGCATCAGAATCATGAAATACAAACTGACACAAACATAAACTTAACAGCAAACTTATGATAAGCAAATTATAAAAAGATGAATTGCAGGCAAACAATTCTATACTCAACTTCTATACAAATAAAGTAAAAAATCAGGTAGGCAGAAAATTGAATTTCATTATATAAGCAAATTCAACCCCAATTTTAATGGAATTTTTCTTTTTTTTTTTTTTAAAAAATAATTTTTTTTTTTAAAGCACACTCAATCCCAATTTTTTTTCTAAAGAAAATAATTTTAATGGATTTGCATATATTTTATATATTCACTTACCACATCAGTTCGACCCAGTTGGTTATCCTGTATTCACAATTTTACTTGATTCAAGTTTCTGAGATTCCTACTTACTTTTGCCTTCCAAGTGTCAACTACTAACCACCGTATTCCTTCATAGAATTTTGCATGGAAAATCACATCTGCCAGACAGGTTAATCAGCCACTAACGATGAATAAGTTTTAAACTAACTCTTATGTTCTTCCAATGGGTTTATCCTGAGCTTGTATAATTATTCATAGCCATAGGTTGACAAAATTATGCTTTTAGTGCTCTGCAACTGATACAAACAATATGGGAGGTCAAAACAGAGAGATACAGACCAGGAATAAAATAAATCACCAACCTGCCAAAGAGATTTGCAACTTCTTCACAGTCGCGGGCATTGTAGAACCATATTCCATTTACCTCTTGCGCAGCATTATGATACAATAAATATGGAACTTGCACTTCATACTCAAAATCCGCCAAGAGATTCTCCACCAAGTTATCTGCTCAAATCAAGGAACTCAATCATCTTAACTGGAATGAATTTTACATGCTATCCAACTAAATGTAAATAAAATTTACTAAGAAACCTGTATTCCGGCGATTCATTACTATAAACTGAAAACGGGGTTGAGTATTCCTGAAACACAAGAACTCAAGAATTATAGATACACAAAAATGCATAGAAGAATATTGCATTTCCTGTCAAAAACCCCCGCAAGGCAGCACTCAGTTAGAAAGAAAGAAAAGAAAGTCGATAAGCCCCGTTTTTTAATTTAAAAATAAATAAATAAAATCAGATTTTATCGAGATTTTGGGAAAACCCTACCTTTTCACAACAAAAAGAGAACCTTCCACATCCTTTCGACTCTGGGAAAAGAAAAATAATAATAAATCAAAAGAAAAACCTCATGCAGAAGCATTATAAATCAAAGGTCGAGTTCAGTAAACAGCACTAGCCCCCACAGCTAAACATACAGAATCCAAATACGCAAAGTAAATTCGTCGATTTGATGTTTAATTAGCATACCCATTGGCTTGTTTCGACATTGAATTCGTAGAAAGTGACGTGTGCAGCGGTGATGAGAATTTCTTCAACAAAAGGATCGATTCGCTGGAGTACCGTCAAATTGAGCAGCTTCGTACTCTTTTCATCCAGATTCGGCATCAATTTCCCGTTCTGCAACATTTTGTGCATAGCAGATTTTTTCCCGAAGAAGAAAAAGTCACGGGTTACATTTAATAGAGGCGGCCAGAGGGTGTTGTACGATGGCACAGAACCTTCACTAGTTTTAAGGGGACCAAATAATATATATATATATATATATTTTGAAATGAAATAATATACAGATTTTAATAACACACCAAATATTTTCCTTTTTTTTTTTTTTTTGTTTGGGGGTTGGGGGTGTTAAGTTACAGGTGATTTTTGTTTCCTAAAGGATTTAAATTTCATTTGTTAAAGGTTATTATATTATCACTGTAGTTTTTATTTCTTATACCATAATTTAATTATTTGCTTAAATATTTTTAAATAAAATTACATTAACAACCTTACTTTTAATATTCCACAATATTATTTTATCATTTTCATTTATTTATTTTTTTAATTATTTTTCTTCCCCAAATTTTTTGTTAACATTTTTGAATGTCGATTTATTTCTTGAATACGGCTTTGGTGGCTTAATTTGCAAGCTGAGGGCAGCCATAAACACAATGAATGGGCCATTATTATTAATTTTTAAATTCCATATAAAATTTAAAAATTCAACCTCGTGATATTTATTTTATTTTGACTTCATAGAGAATTGGATTGAAATATGACATCCACAGTCAAAAAATTTTTGTGTCACTCTGTTTCCATATAGAAAGAGTGTCTAATAAGTGTGCATCACCAATGAAAATCTTTGTCAAAATGAAATATAAAGTTGCATTCATCTACCCGTCATGTCCATAACCACGGATAATGCATGTGATGTTCCAAATCCAATTACGACTGTGACTGTGACTATGACTATGCTATTGTTGGTTCCTCTCCACATAGGTTAATATGTTTGTAGAATCTAATCACATAAATGCAATAGCAAATGCACAAAGTTATTGTAACCAAAACTTAATCATGATCGTGGTCGTGGAAACACTTTCCAGGAGAAAAGGAAACCGAACAAGTAGTACTTTGGAAAAAAGGCCAATATCCATACAAGGCTAATCAAACACACCCGACTTAATTAATTCTCATCTCCAAATTAAAGCGATCCGTTTTTTGGGTGATCAATGATCGAGTTTCTTGCAATTGGCCAACAAGGCACAAAGGATGGCACCGGCGGTGGCTGAGCCTGCGGTAGCCCGAAGGTTCTTGGTACGGACAAAACGGACTACACCGAAGGAGACAGCCCAAGCCAGTGTAACGTTGGACGGAATCATTTTTTCGAATGAATGAATAGCAGCAACATGGGCAGCAGCTACGGGTCCGTGACGAAAGAAGCCATTATTTTTTACAAAATGGAAGCCTCCGCTGAGGCGTTTTTTGCCTTGGGGAGCATTATACATACCTTTCGAGAAGTCGAAAGCCGTCGTCCCAAACACGCTCCGGCAAACAAGTCCATAGCCCATGTCCTTACATACCTTGTCGTACCATGCCAATGCAGGGATATATATAATGTATTTGTCTAATAATTTTGATAACCAGTTTGTGCGTGAGTTCTTCCATGAATGATCCCTCAATCACGATTCCTTTCGAATTGGATGACGGCTTTATGCAAATTTCTACTTCTTTTCTGGGACTACTGGAAGAAGACGGCATTCTTCTTGCTTCGCTTATCTGTTGTTGTTGATTCGATTCTGGTCAACATATATAAGTATTATCGCAATGCTTTTTAGGGTTTTTATTATATACCGTCTCTGGCATTTGTTTGTTCCACTTTTTTCATTAATTAAGGATTAATTTTCACTTCTCCAAAAATGAAAAAATTAAAAAAATTAAGGATTAATTTTTTTAATTACATTAACTAAGGATTAATTAAGATAAAAGTATTGAAAATAATAAGAAGGATTTATTATAATTTCTTTACGCGTAAGTCAGTTCGTATACTTGTATGATCTACACGCCTGCAGGCTGCAATGCTATGAAAAGAAGGATTTATCATCATCATCATCATCCTTTTTATCTTTATAGAGGATGAGTAAGTTTATTCGATCCTAAGCTTTGTCGGAATGAAGTAATTTTTATTGCACGTCAAAAAAAGAATATCCTAATCGTCATTTGATTACTATAGTGGTGTGTAATACTTCATTAGTCTCACAAAGATATTCCATTATACTCTCCTTGTCTGAAAAAGATATTCTCCTATTCTTTTTTTATCCATCCCTAGTTATATTTCCCCTTCCCTTCCCTTCCCTTTTTTTTTTTTTTTTTACTTTTTAGTTTTCTAAAATGCCCCTATTTAAACACGAATATTACAAACAGTGAAACAATTAATATTTAAGTAGTAAGAAATAACAAAGTATGTTGAAATGCAGTAAGAAATCTGCCATGTTGAGATGATGTAAGAAATCTGACCAGATATGTAACATTTTAATTCTTATTATTAATATCTATTAAAATTTTCATTATATCATTAATTATTTAAATAAAAAATAAAATATTAGACTTCTAAGCGATCCAAAAATGATGAGGATAAAATTGTATAAAAATGAAAAGGTTGAAAACCTAGAGTGGAAATAAAGAATCAAGGTATAATAGTCATTTTGATGTGGTTAATAGTGAAAATTGAAAGGTTGGGGGCGAAAATAACGTTAAGGACATAATACGATAATAAATAAAAGGTTTGAGACTTAGTAGGCCAAAAAAAAATAGGGACAAAATTGATAGGTTGAGGACCTAGAGTGAAATTACCCATGTATTTTATTATTTATTTAAAAAGTTAAACAAGGCCTGCCTTTTCACAAAACCAAAAATTAAAAGGGAACAAAAAAGCAAAAATTAAAAAAAAGGGGGTAAAAAATGAGTAAAGTTAAATGTTAGAAATTTGTATAGTACAAATAAAACTCACAAGATATGTAAATATAATTAGTCTGACTAAATTCAAATTTAAAAAAGTAACAGGAGCATGAAAATGTAAAAAATTGCAAACATGACATGATAAAACATAAAGCCATAACCATCACGAGATGGCATTAGAATTGGAAGAAAACGTTCATCAATTGTTTATATCACTACTTAGTGGCATGGAATTATATACGCATCAAGTCTTAAAGATTACATGAGATCCCCTAATATTCAGTGCTCATGGTTAGCAAGAAGGCCAGAACCCAGTTCATCAAAGGCAAAATGGAAGACTCGTGCGGTAATAAATAGTGAAGGCGTATCTTCATTTCGACATTTGCAATATATTAAAGTCAATTATGCATTTCCATCTTACTAGGGATACCTAATTCAGAATGAATGGAACTGAAAGCGCCAGCTGTTGATGATCACAAATAGCAGTACATACGGCAACAGCATGCATCTGTGAAATGTGAAGACTCGAGACACCGATTTTTATTGAAATATTCCCATAAATAAAATAAAATAGGAGAATTCTACAAACTATTCAACACGTCATAGGGTTTGGGGGTTACCGTCATTCAGTTGCCTTTCCTTTACGTCTGCTGCTACTGCTCGTTTCTAATAAGTAACAAACCATTGAATCCACATCGTCCCCAAATATGCTGTAAGCCTCAATCACCTGCAAATAGCTGAATCCCATCGACAACATAATCTGCATGCTGTCACTCAGAACCATACTAGGCAAGCCGCTCCCGCGCCCCCCTCCTTCATTCTTCATTTCACTGCCTGATGACCCTGCTTCATATTTTCAACTACTCGTCAGAATCTAGAGTTCATGTAACGGTGCGACCTAGAGCCAGGGCCCAGTTCCAGCCAGTGCACAGCGGCCAGTATTGAACCACTTCCCAGCTCTATAAGGGCCCTCAGCCATCCAACAGGTCTTTAAAACTTGCGACTTTTCAGAAAGAATTGTTTCACCGTAAAAAATTAAAAACAATGAACTTGAAATAAGTCACCGTTCAACAACTATAGCAGACAGACCACAAAAAATCATGCAGGCAGTTTATGGAGGTCTCATAATCATTCATCAATCAACTGTGCAATATAGCTAAGTCAATGAAACTCACTGGCTGCGGATGAAGATGGTTCGGCACCCGAAGCGGATGATTCTCTATGCCCAAGCTGTTGCTTGAAAGTGTCATCAGCAAGATATTCGGCCCTTGAAGCTTCCATCACCATGCGTTCTATTTCCTTTTCAGTTAGCTCAAGATCCGAGTAAAACCGCCCCTCGGCTAAAAGCGCCTGCCAATGGACGAAGGTTATCATTTAGTGCAGCGCGATGAATGCAGATCATTCTGCATATAACCATTAAAATAACAATTACATTATCAATTTGTTGATCTTGTTGAGCTCTGATAGCTGCTTTGACCTGATCCTTATCGACATTTCTCTGTTATACAAAAATAAAAAATGAAAAATTTATTGAATGAACTATCATATCAACCATAGAATTATAACATAACAAGTTAAAAACCATTACATGCTATGAAGTGAGGATCTGTGTGTTAATAGATATAAACTTACCCCCTGCAGAGAGCTAAACCCAAGTCCGGCACCAATGGTAAGTCGACGTGGATCAACCAGAGAGTTGTAATGATTTCCATGATGGTAACTTAACCGTATCGGAGGCATGTCTGTATGATAGCTTCCATGGAAGGTGTTTATGGGTTCTAGATTAATGGAACTGTGTCATTGACATGATAGACTAACCAAAAGACAGTTTTAACCAGAAAGAGTATTTCTAATATATACTATGATCTTACGCAAGCACCTGTGCTGTAAGAATATATGTGGATTGGCCGATTATACATTTCAGATAAAGCTTGGATCTCAACGTTGTTACCATAAACCTGAAACCCATAAAAAATGCACATTATTTAGATTCAGGAACCAAACAAGACTGCGCGCCTAATAGTAGCAAGCTCTTCCAACTCCCACCCCCTCTTTGTGTGTAAAGGACAGGTAACAAGATATTCATAAAAATCTCAGAGGAAAAAAAAAATGACAGTAATGGGAGGAATAGTCTGTTAAAGCGTAGTATATGAACCATAAAGTAAGATGTCATTACAGTGGTTAACCTAGCAATAGCATACTTTTGTAATTTGCTACTGTCACTAGAACAGAAGTGCCAAGTCCACAGGCAGAGATGCAAGTAATTTCAACATATTTCTTGATAAAGCATTCATCAATTAACCCATAGTCGAAAGCCATGAGAAATGTTGTAGCACCCAAAGAATCAAAAAGAGATTCTGGAGTCAACAAATGAAAGCCATATAGCTTGTTATTTGGAGCTTTATCTAAATTAAAAATTTATCAAAACAATAGCAACTATATTCTCCACCCAAAAAAAAAAAATCACAGTTCTCCATAATCTTTCTTTACATCCCCACCACACATTCTCCAATAAATCTAATCTTCTTTAACATAAAGCTCCCAAGAACAAGCTCAGATTAGTTACTTTCTCCATATGCCAACATATATGGTAGATAAGATGCCTCTAGGCGCCATATATTAGTTATGTAGCTATGAAAGGCAACTAAATCCCTGCAGTTTGAAAGTGTCAATAAGTAAATCGCTCCACCATTCATGATTTATCAAATATTACAACCTCACTGCCACTCAAACCCCAACAGATTGCCACTTGACCATGCAAAACGCTACCCCATCACTATTCATGACTTCTCTTTTTTTTTCCCCTTAATTTATTCTATAGGATTATTTGGAGAATTACATGAATCTATTACAAACCAAAACTCACTTTACTTTCTCCTGTTCAAGAGAGGGGGGAAAAAGTATCATTTTCTTGTAATTCTGTTTTCTAACGAACCAAAATAAGTAACTCGATTGGAACAATAAACACATTGCATACCTTATCTCTTCTCTTCCTCTTGCAATAGGAAGTAAAACCTTCTGTTATAAATTGAGAGAAGTGATCTCTTTCTCTCTCCTGCAGAAGGAAATATAACATTATACTTCAGCACCAGAACAATTGAATGGAGGCATTAACAAATATGACTATGCAACCCCTTCAAAAATAAGGATAAACTAAGAGCTTGTTTGATTCTCATTATTTACCCAAATTATAATTTTACCTACCAATGATTTGACATTTGATTTGACAACGGCTCAATTACAACCACATATTTCATACCTTTTTACATTTCCAATACACATTCTACCTCTCTCCTCGTTATAATTTCCCACATTTGGACAAATAATGAGAATCAAACAAGCTCTAAAGTTCCTTGCTGGCATAATAGCATTTACGAGCAATTACTATAATACATATTCAGAAACTAAATTATAGAACCAGGAAATTCGGAATTTGAGATATTTGCAGATTATAAACATATATAAGATCATTATTGAAAGATGTTCTTCCTTACGAAACTGTCCATTTTTACCTGAAAAGCCCTAGTAACAAAATTTCAGTCACTGAACTTCCTATACAGATGAAATATAATAGCATTTACAAAAAGAGGAGGAGGTTTGGAGGAAAGAGGGGAGAAATTGGATTTCTCCTATTATTATGTGGTCATAGCGGGAAAACCGTGTCAACTTCAAAATTTACCATATTCAACCTCAGAAAAGTGCCCATAGTCAATTAGTTGGCTGAAACTATAGACTTGGTTACAGAATAAGAAACCTAACAAATAAAATCATCAGAATATGAATGAGACTGATGACCTGAAACAAATTTAAATCTCGCAGTACTTACTAATCATTAGTACACGGAAGCATTAGAATACTCAAAAGAAAACTAAACTCAAAGTAGAGAAACTTGTTTAAGTCCTGATAGTAGAAGTTTCCCAAACTCATTGAGAGACAAAACAAGAAAAACATAATGAGTTAAAAACAAGACACACATTCCCGAGTAACTAAAAAAAAGCTCGTCATACCATGTAGTCGATGCACATCTGCCTAACCAAATCATAGAGGTCTGAATCGCCATATACTTGATCTGCAACAGCTCGGAAGAGGCAGTTCCCATCCTCTAACATTTTTCTCACTTCCAAGCCTTTAACCCGCCTCAAATAGATCTCAAACTGATGTTCTCTCTCCTGTATCACATAGAAAAGTTATGAATCTTGGTAATAGACTAAACATCTATATGACTAAATCTTCATTCCACAAGGCCGTCTCCATTAGAACAGTAATTTAAAAAAACAACATTTTTCATTCGCACATTAAAGCTTAATTCGACAATGCAGTGTTCTAAAAGATGTAAAACGTGAAAAAGCATCCCCAAATCTTCAAGCTTATGCAAGCATAGAAAAATCTTAGGCATAAAAAGCATAACTCAATTTTTTTTATTCAATATAAAATCATTAAATAATTGAAATATTCGTAGACCAAATAGACAAATACAAATAATAAGCCCATGTTAGCAAACCAATTCTATTTCAAAATAGAATTTGGTCAAACCAATAACATCCACATATCTCATATTTAGTACCACACTTTCAAAAAATCTATTTCTATATCAAAATAGAAATAGATTGCTAACACATATAAGCCTGTTAGCAAACTAATTTTAATATGTTTTGGTTTTTTTTTTTTGGTGGGGGGGTTGAATGGTGAAGATTTGTGAAATACATAAGGGTCCTACGAAATAGGTGGATATAATAGGTTTGGCCAACTTTTATTTCAAAATAAAATTAGTTTGCAAACATCAACTAAGACCGTAAATATATAATTTACTTAAATAGTTTCTTTACAATTTTACAATACTATTTACACATTTGCTTGCATAAGTTGCCCAGTTACTTCCCTTTCTTGACCTCTCGTTTCTCCTAATACACTGAGTTACATTTAAGGCCACTTTAGAACTATAGTTTTGACATCTATTTTGATGTTAATCTCAAATGGGTCACTACAAAGGGGGAAAATAACAAGGCTCGCTTAAGGGTATGCTTGACAGTGTATAGGCACGCTTATTTGTTAACAATTTGGATCGACCTGCTTTTGCACCTTTTCGACACAGTGACACACCTTATCCACACCTTGTAACTAGGCACGGTTTTTGGAACACTACTATAATTAATCAATCTAATAAGATTGAACATGCAACAAATTAACACTTACAGTGGTTAACAGCACATGCTAAGTACATTAATAAAAACATATTAATTAATGGCTTAGAAGCTGTTTAACTGATTCATATAATGGGAAGATAAGAAAACAACCTGCTGAAGACAAGGTAATTGAAGAAGGGGAATGGGTTAAAAATCACACATATACAAAATTAACTTGATGAAAAAAATCAAGACTCACTGCATCATCATATGAGGAGCTATAGCAAGGGCTCTGCTCATCAGCACTGTTATAACCTTCATTTTCACAATGAGATCGTGGAGAAGATGGCCTAGACCCAGTTGGAGATGACCTGGTTGATACACTAGGCCAACCTGTAGGTCTCCTAGATGATCCTATTCGTACAGCATTTGAACCACCCAAAGAACTTCTCCAAGGCTTACTGTTCACTGAAGATGGTTTTGGGGGTGGCACGGGAGGTGGTGGTGGACAAGAACTCACATTAACCATCTGGAAAGAGCTACCAACTGCTGCATCACTTTCCTCATCAACAACTGCCAATCCACCAAACCCTTTAATCAAGTCTCCACCACCAACATCATCATCACCATGAACCTTCTTGTTGTCCTCAACTTTATCACCGCCATCACTCAGATCATTGTTCAATCTTTCTTGTGAAATATCATCACTTCCAGTTCCCTTGCTTTTACCATCTAAAACACCAGAATTATCTGATGATTCATCCTCAATAATCTCTTCTTGTACTTCCCCCAAATTTTCATCTCTGATGGCTGGAACAACCTGTGTATTGTTAGTAGCTGGTGGCTGTGGAGAAGGCAGCGAAGATGAAGGATTGGGCACCACTGCAGAGGGTGATGATCTGTTTTGATTTGTTGACGATGACGACGAAGGCCCAGTAGAACCACGTTGAACTAAAATACGAGTCATTATTCCCCCCCTCTCCTTCAAATTCCGCACCCAAGTGGAGTCACCTTTATTTCTATCTTATTTCCAAAATTATAGGAACAAAATGGAAGGTCTCAATTTGTCACGTGTTCTGGCCTTGGGGGAAGTGACACCAATTCCCCGGCTGCATGATTTATTTTTCCAGCCCACTATGCTTTGATCCTCGCAAATCAATTTCTGCATTCCCCTAACAATTCTCATGAGATCTTGATCTCCTAAACTTTTATTCTTAAACAATAAAATCCTCTTGCTTTAAAGAACTGAAATATACCCTTAATAAAGCCCCAAGATTACAAAATTCACCTGCACCAGCTCAAAACTTCAATAAAAAAACAAAATCAACACAGTAACAATAAATTTATTGCATATTAACCCTGAAAAAGCCCCCCGGGGGGGGGGGCAGAAACTGAAACTCAAGAAAATTTTGCAGCACACAAAAACCACAGAGACACAGACGAATTCAAGAATCAATTTTTTAACACGAAAAGTTGAATTTCTACATAAAACGCAAAGCTAAACATACATATATGGAGGAAACACTAGAATCAGCTAATAAAAGGTAAATTAAGATACTTAACAGCACCTAATAATTCCAGGAAAACCACTTCGCACAATTCAAACGGAAAATCAAATCCGTAGGTAAGAAAATAATCCGAGATACTAATTGAACCTCTCTATATTGTTTTATTGGGGGAAAGAAGGAAGAGCCTCTGAAAAAATCATCCCGTGTTCGAGATTAGAGATTCATAAGAAATCAGACTATTAACCAACTAAGAGAAAAATCCCCAAGACGAATAACCATCTTTATAGGCATAATTATCCATACGCCGAGTTAATCAAATTCAAAAAGAAAACCCTAGGGTTGACCCAGTAACGAGTGAAGTTGCTCACCGGAATCGTATGATAAACCCAAGTCGACGATAAAGCAATACAGAGAGTGCAATTTTGTCTAGGGTTTTTGTAGAGCTGATAGAACTTGGAGACGAAGAAATGGAAAAGTAAGAATATATGTCTGTCAAGGTGTATGGAATGGAGAGAGAGGGGAGAGAGAGGGGAGGGTACAGAGGCGAGAGAGAGAGAGGCTTTATCGAGGAGAAAAAAGGGGAGGCCGAGTTTTTGAAGGAGAAAGAAACAAGCAGGTCATGTGACAATCTTGAGTGTTTTTACCGGTCTGGTTATAGAAGTAAGGCCGGGTTCTTTATGAAACTCAGTTTCTAATTATAGACTAACACCTCACCTGATACACACTACATGATAGTATCTTATTGGAAATCAGGCTTTATAAGGAACCCGGCTTTGGTTTCTTAGAAATTTCCTTATTTTTACTCTTTTTTTTTTCATTTTTCCTTTTCTTTTTATTAATCATTTTTATATAGTTTTTAATAATTGAATTTATTTATTTATTTGTACTCATTTAATTCCCAACAAATTTCTTTAAAAAAAAAATTTCCCAACAAATTATTAATATGACATTATTATTAATTAATTACTTCGAATTAGGTTTCGCTGTAAAGAAATGTTCAACTAACCTCATCTCAAAAGAGATAACTCATTTATTACGAGAGTATTTGATCGAGTATTGAAAATGTATTTCAGTAGCCTTTGAATGTGAATACATTTACAGACATCAACACTTAACTTTAAAAAGCTTTTGAATTTCATGAAGAATTGATAGGAAATGTTCTAGTATTTAATTATAAAATAGATACACATTTAATAATAATAACAACAACAATAACTTAAAAACCATTTTTGTTTTAGTATGAAGTGAATAGAAAAACTGTTCATCTCTAATGAATGGCCTGTACATTAATTGTGCAAAGAGGGATGGATGAAAAGGTATAATTATAATATGTATTTACAACGATGTACGTTAAACTAAAAACTCTATTTTTGTTTTTTTTAGTCACAAAATGAGTAAATTTAAAGTTTTGTAACAAACATTCATTCGTGCTCTTAGGATATAATTCATAACTCATTCTTAAAGAATATCTTGAGATGGCAATAGTTCTTATAAGGTTGAGCTGATGATTGTCTCATATCCTTGAATAATGTATATAAATGACTATTTTGTTAATAACGGACTTGTTTAACATACATACTTGTTTGTTAATATTAGAAAGACTTTTGGGTTTTAACAATATAATAAGGAAATCTTCAGTCTAATTTAACATGCAAGGACACATTTTCAAATGAAATTTCATCTCATCTCATGTTTCAAAAAAAAAAAAAAAAAGGAGAGGAAATTTCATCTTATCACTTGACATTACAGTATTAAACTGCATCAAATTAGTAAATTACACTCCACTATGAACTATCGAACTCTAGTTTGAAGGGGAAACAAAGCCTCGCAATACCCCTCCCTCCTATATACCTAGACGAACTTTTCTTTAAAAAGTAACCATTTAAGAGCAACCAAACAAGTTTTCTTTTTGTTAATACTTATGAACAACGTTTTAAAAAGCGCAAGACATGGAAAATGAGTTTAGACGAATCTAGATACACTAATGTGTGATAAAAACACGATTAATACGTGATAAAACGTAAATGGTGCGAAGCGTGAAACCTAGATTTCAAATATAAGTGTCATTTAAACATCGCATACGCAAGCTTTTAGAATGCTTATGCGTCACATGTGAAAGTAAAATGAGGAGGGTAAAAACAACATTTGCGGTGAAACAAGCCACCAACACATTGCTAATGCGCTGGTAAAAAAACAGTTGGCAAATTGTAACAGTAATAAAGACCAACAGAACTTGTAAAAATCATGTAACTTTAGTTCAAACACACAAAAAAAGGAAAAAAAAAAAAAAGCTTATAGGCATATTTTGGCAGGCACAAGAGGGTAGCCAAACATGGCTTCTGTTCAAACTCTAAAAAGATAGTGGAGGCAATGCATCCTTAAAATTTTTGGAGCCCTAAGTTGGGATGTAAATTTTTTTTTCTTTTTTCTTTTTACTAGAAGTTGAGATATAGAAATTGATATGGTGTATGTAAGAATTTTATTTTATTTTTTCACTAACAAATAAGCAAACACAATGAATTTGTTAGATATACTGGACCAGGACTCACGTTATCATCATTCTATAAAGAAAACTAAAAATTTTACGAAGTTTAATAATAATAATAATATTATTATTTAAACAATTATATCTTTATTTGTCAATCTCAAAAGATCTCGTAGGTTAGTGGAAACTCAATATTACGGCCATCAGACGACAGTTATTCGTCTCACTCGACTCTGACAATGTGTAGCACATCTTAACCTTTATTTGTCAATCTCAAAAAGATTTCCTAGATTAGTGGAAACCCAAAATTACTGCCATCAGACGCAGTTTTTCGTGTCACTCAAGTCTAACAATGTGTAGCACATCTTAGTAGGCTCCATTGGATGGCTACAACAGAAACTCTTGTTTTTGCGTTTTTAGAGGAAACTTGATTCTGTGATCAAGAAACGTAAGAGCCACAATTCAGTCTAGTCTTGTAGTTCTATCAATGATGTAATTTTAGCATTACATTTTCAAAATTAGTTACTACTCAACTGTTTATGTACTTTACAAGCTGCCTAATGAAGTCAAATGTTTATATTACATGTAGCAAAATCCCCGGAAGCCAAAAGTGGGAAATGTTTACATGTATAGTCTATAGAACAAGGGCAAAAAATCACACGATATTGCTACTTCATTCACAAGAAAGCCGATCTCAAGAGAACAGCATAAATAACATGTCCCTATGGATGTAATCTCCATCCACATGCAGCAATTGCTTTATGCACTCGACTTGCTGCTTCAGCAGTGTCATTCAAGGGATAACTCCAGCTTTCTGACATCTGAAATTAAGTGAAAAACCAAAGCACACGTATGATGGATGGAATAAATTGGAGTACTTGAAGCATATTAATGCCCATAAATAACCATATTTTTCACTTCAAGATCCTCAAGAAAACTATAAAAATACTTACATCCTCAACACCTGTAAATGGTCGAACCATGCCTCTTTCTCTCAGTTTCTTATGGAACTCCACAAACTTCCATGAACAACATTCAGTTCCAATAACATAAACAGGTTTCCTGAAGTCACCACAGGATTGATAAGATATTTGGCATGTGTGTTCCAAATAAATCCCAAAATCATGAATGGTACTAAGGTGTTGTTCTCAAGCATACCCAGTGCTGCAAACTTCACTCAACATGCTAACTGAATCTGCAGTGACGATGAAAGCATCGGCCCAAGCCAAATGTCCCATGTGTGGATTAGGATCTATAGAACAGTATAACATCCTCATTACTTGATTTTACCAATTCATTTATAAATCATTTATCATATTGAGAGACTTAAAATTGAAGTTACCTTCACCATCCCCTATATATATTTTTGAATGAGTTCCCAGTTCTCTCAGTATAATGTTGGAGACCAGTCAATTAAAGCCCAACAAAAAAAAAAAAAAACAGAATTGTAGCACAACATAAAAGGGTTGACGATACCATATGTCTTAGAATAAAATAAATTGAAGAACAATGCACATTATTCTCATACCTTTTCAGGTGTCCTCCTTGAGAAAGATATCCTCACACTTCCACAACTTGCAAGAACATTCTGCAGTGAGCTTATCAGTTGCATGACAAGGTCTGTGCTATATCTGCAGTACCCTATTGAATACATAAGAATACAATTTTATGCAATACCATGTACAATCTCATTTCAAAAACAACTTAGAAACTAATATAATACAAAATAGTGATAGTTGCATATCACAATTAAGAACAATGGTTTCAGAACTTCATGGAAGATGGAATGACGGTTTCACTTGTAATGATGGACTGACTAAAGAAATAATGATGGAGCAATAAATTGTTCCAATAATCAGAGATAGCTATGTCATCATCATGTAATAATTTTAACTGATTAAGTGTGTTTGTACTATATGGCAAATTTATATATTTCAAGTGAATCATATTTTCGTTTAATTATCTCTTTTAGATTTTATACTGAAGTTGCTAAATCTTTATATTAATCGTGTTATATTTCCACTTTTACAAAGTGAATTAGTTATTATTTATTATGTTGAAAGATATCTGTTTTCGTATAAAAGGAAAAATTTCTATCCATTTCCGCCCACCCCACTCAGCCACAATGCCAGACCAAAAATAGCCATTCTCCGGTGTTGATCCAAGCCTGCCATGAACACAAAAGTATAGATCGTGCTCAACGATGCAAGGTGTAAAACTCCAACTGATTCGAAAGATATTGTATCGATCATTGTTCCTACAGTTACCGTGAGTTACAGATTTCTTACAAAAATAAAATAAAATAAAATAAAAAATAATGAGTAGAAAAATTGTATCCTTTTGCAACGATAGAGAGATTCCCGCCAAGACAACTTTAGGAAAAGCAAACGACTCAAACACATATGATTTCATAATTGTTTCTTGATCCCATCTTGATCAAAAGCTTGGAACTTTCACGGTGGAGCTTGGTGGTTCAGAAAAAGAAAACAACAAAGGTAATATATAAAACTAGTATCCATTGTAAATTCCAAAACACCAAACATAAAATTTCTATTTCTAAAACTTTACTAACAATAACATTAATTCCTATGTGATCAACCCTAAGGAGTCAAGCAAATACATAACACTAAGGAGTCAAGCAAATACTCTAAGCTTGCAGAATTATAAACATCAACCCCCCCTCCCCCCCCCCCACCAAAAAAAATAAAAAATAAAAAATAAAAAAATAAATAAAAATCGAAGGAAATAAATAAATAAATATGGATAGAAAAAGAGTAGTTACTCATAGGCCCTCCAATGTTGACTACAAGTAATGGCTTTGGTAAGGGTGCAAACTCAGCATGCCATGCATTAGCTGCATTACGAAGGGCAGCAGAATCTATTTGATGAAGAGCACCCATTGTAAGCACCTGAAGAATGCATGGTGAGCATATGAGAGAATGTGTCAATATTATAGAGCAAGAATTATTTCCAAACAATTGATAGTAAAAGTCAATTAATATGTGTACATGTATCATATGGATACATACAACGTGTTCACCAGGAGGTTCACGGGGTGTTATCCATCTCCGAAGAAACCGAGGAACCTGCTCCTGGGCAGAGGGTGTCAAAGGGTAGTAATCATGCTGTGGGGCAATCACCATGTCAAATCTATCCAAGCGAGACCTTGGATGCTGAATCTGAAAAAGAAACAAGGATAATTCCTCAAAAATCTATGTTTTCCTTAAAAAAAGTCAAGTCGAGACAAATGCATGTGAAACTTCATGAAAATCTACTTCCTAGAATGTGCATACCACGGTTAAATTATGGTTTCTGGCACTAAACTTAACAAACAGACAAAATGTAAAAAGAAATAAAATATTCTTACTTAATCAATGGTAAGAAGAAATATCAACAAAAAGAAGAGGAACATTTTGGAACGAAGAAACACAAGTCTAAAAATAAAATCAATAATAATCAAATTCTTCTGTGAAAACACCAAAACATAGAGTAATGTCCTAAAACTCCTTATATGCAAAAGACATTTGAAAAAGAAAAATTTTGTACTCTTCCTTAGATTGCCAAGTGGTAGCTCTTTATTTTAAAACTCCTGAAGCTTCTTTCTCTCAATGGTCATTCCCATGCAGAGATGCCATACATAGTTTATCAGAAGTCAACGTTCCAATTTAACAAATAAGAACCACCTAACTTGAAAGTTGGTCATATAATATGCATGACTTGCCTATACTGAGCTGAGTGAAAAACCTGTACAACGAACACATTTTCAGATGCTAGTCTTTTCATAGAGCTTGCAATTGAAGTAGTATCCCTTCCAGATGCAACAACAAGTAAAGGACCATCCCTGAACAAAGATTTAAAAAAGGTTAAGTTTAATGCATCAGAGTAAGACAGAAGCATAGCAATGTACATTCATGTAAATATATCACCACTTATCTGGAAAACTGAAGACAAATTCATTTTTCCAATGAAAAAGTATTCATATCAGATCCATTTTGGTGTCAGGATGTACTTTGACTTCGGTTACTAATGAGATATAGTAAAATGAAAACAGAAACATTTTTCTGGAGTGAATCCTAAAGTAGGCGCCCACTCTTCCGCATCCTTGATATTATTTACATAACACAGACATAGTGCTGCCTTCTGTAATTTTAAAATTTTTTAGTCTTTGAAGACTATTACTTTCTTTTTCTCTGGTTGTAATTGCTTAAATATGTTCATACTGCAATAAATCCACATCTCCTCTCTATTTCGGACTTTCAGTTGTCAACAATGCGATAAGGTGCTTTGCTGACTATGTTCAGGAGGACAAAAGTGGTTTCATATACCTTTAATGTTGATAAATTGGAAGTCTGAAGGTCATAACAACATGAGATATATAAACTTTATATTCATTCATGTGTTCTAGAAATACATGAGCACAACCATCGGCATCTATAGATACGTTTTCCCTTTCTTCTACGCTTGAGACAACTGCGTTGTCAATCAGATAATTTTGACAAAAAATAAATATGGATGCAGATCTTCACCTATGCAAGCATAAAATTTTACTTGAGTTTGTCCTTTACCTTGATAACATGAATCTTTCGTCCTCACAAAATCTTTCTTGCAGGTTTCTGTTATGAAGAGTATGATTGCACGCGTGTGTCATTTCACGTACTCAAAATGTAAACAAGACAAACCACCATCACAAATCGATAACTAGGTCTCGTTGTTTTGAAAGCAGTAGCATCTTAATGTTCATAAACTTGCTGAGTCAGAGTTCTAGTATATCCTCAAAGAGAGGGGGGACACTTGGATTCAGACTTCCCATCTCTCCCCCTCCCAATTGTATCTCTCTCACAGTCACAGACAAGCAGTACACAGTCAATCTTCTCTGCCACAAAAACAAATACAAATACCTACAAACTTTTCTTGACAAACTATAACTCTACAAGAAGGCTAGTGCAACTTTCTAGATTTTCTTCTCATTTTCCAATAACTGAAATAACTCCTGAATGAATGTTTTTAACTTGCAACAAAACTATAAGAGATTAAAGATCGCTAAGATCTGAGAAACAGCTCCAAGTTCATCCCCAAGGCTTACTGTTCCCCAATTGCTGCAATGCTGCTAAAAATGGCACAACATCTTTCAGATCTTCTGCAGGCCTTTAAACTAAGACCGAGTAAGGAATACAATAATAAGAAAGCACAAACTTTAGCTCAATTATATTCCTCAACAACAATCCCGCGTTCTGGAACTAAATTCCACTCTTGTTCATCATATCGACGAAGAAAAACACGGAACTGAAAACAACAGAACAAATCATGCTTACTTAAAATACGACCAAAAAAGTTCTTAAATTCAACTCAAAATTCACAAATTTCCACTCACATAAACCACAATCCTGAACAGAGATGTCATTAAAGAAAACCATTTATAACACGACATGATAAATTCAATTTAAAGCTTCCCAGTTCCCCACGGCACATGAACAAAAATCCCCACGACAAGGACAACACAGATAAAAAGTAAGTTCATATTCAATACTTACATAGAGAGGTTGCTTTTCAGAGAGTCCTAGTGCGCGAACTAAGCCGATGCTCTCGATCTCGGAAGCCGAGAAGCCGTTTCCAATGATAACGGCGCGGCGGATGACGCCATAAACTTCAAATATATCAGGTACTCCACCAATTGATTTCCGACTCCCCGATGGCTCTGGAAGCCTTATGGGCTTCATTCTGTTCTTCAGCTCAGCCTCACTGTCGTCCAGCCGTTCCTCTGTTGTACTCAGCGTTTGTTCTTCTCTTCCCTTTCGTTTTTTATGTTTTGTCTTTTTTTTTTTTTTAAATAAGATTTGGGTTTGGTCTAGATGTTGGGTTTGGATTCTTGGGCCCCTAACTTATTTGTTTTAGGCCCTTGACCCTGACATTTAAAAAAAGGCCTATTCAAGTTTTGGGCCACTTACAACAAATTATTCTAGGCCTTATAGTTTTTAGGCCTGAGACAGCCGCCTCATGGCCACATTACTGGGCCGGCCCTGTTCATCTGACGGATTTCTACGTTTTCAGGATTCAACAAAACCTCTGCAAGTGATAATCGATTTGGAAGTAGTCGAAATTTACGTATACCTTTGTATAAGGTCCAAGACTTGTGTGAGACGGTGGGCTGGCTTCTGACAACCGCAATTCTGTTGAATTTCTCGATGACGTCATCAATTCCCTCTTTTCTTTGAGTAAAATATACTTTTGATTTTAATTTTTTATTAAATTTTTTTACTCGTGCGTTGCACAGACAAAGTTATAATGTACATTTATATCAAAATTAATGTATTAGTGTAGAAATTATGTCATAAATAAAATACAATATACTAGTTGTATCGTATAAAATTACTAATTAATATAAGAATTACAATTCACTATGAGATATTTATAGTAAAATACTTGAGTTCATAATTCTGGTCTCATCCAAACACGTCGTGTAAATTCACGTATCTAATATATATAAAGTTATAATAATTAGTAGTCAAGTAATTATGGATGATAATTTGAAACACCAACCTATAAACTTGTGGAGACCTGCCCCTAATATGATTAACTTGCCACTCCTAATCAGAGCAAAAGGATGTGTATGAGGCAATATTATCTACCCCACAGTAGATCCAGGGCGGGTGTGGGTCAGGTTGGACTCACCCCATAAACCCTTGACTTACAAACTATTTTCTTTTTTTTTTTAATAAATTTAATTTTAAAAATGTGTAGAAATGATTAGATACAAAAATTTGACCTATCGACCTATAAATTTGTTGCAATTTATTTTTATTTTTTATTATATTATTTTTTTAAAGGATTTTTCTATCGAATTGAAAGAATCATGTTATTATATTAGTTAATATTGAGAACTTTAAAATTCTAAATAAAAGTTTTGATTTATTCTACGTTTATCAATTAATAATGCGTTGCACATAACATTAATTGAAAGGGAGAAAAATTCATGAGTCCTTTCGTGGGTCATGATGGCGTTCCATCTCGCCCCATGACCTGACGTGTTTTGACTCACCCTATAAAATTTTAGACAAAAACTTATTATCGGATTTGCATAACAAAAACAATAAATATATAATTTTGATACTATATAGCTTATATTAATAGTTACCTCTTATATACTCGATTAATGATTTACTATATTTCACTTTCAAACCATCTAACTTATTTCATATTATTCGTTAACAGTCTAATAATACGTGTCGGGCATGTATATACCTGTATTCACTGGATACCTATTCAGATAAAAATTTTCATACTCATGAGAGAGTATCCTCCCGACGTTTCCTTTTTATAAGCAAAATTCAAAATTGATAGTTATAATTAAAATATTAAATAAAGATATATTTTTAAAGAAATGCAAAAGATCTTAGACTTTTAATATAAATGGAGACCATATATGTGCGACATCCTAAAAATGTTCCTTTAGATAAGATCATATAATCAGAATAGAGGGAGTAATTATTTTGTGCACTTCTTTTTCTTCTTGTGGATTTCATATCTTTTTGTTCACAAATTTTTTTCTAAAATTCATTATTATCTTCGTCAAATTAAAATATCGATAAATTAGTATTCAACCGGTACGTTACACGACGAGATAAATTCCCAATATTTCATATAAAAAAATTCATTACATAAATTGCAAAAAAAATAAATAGTCACAATATAATAATTAAATCAAATGAAATAACAATATGAATTTAATTGATATTTTGAAAGCTTCACATTTATAGAGAAAAAACACTAAGAAAATAATTTTTTTACATCCTCTACAATATGATCGTTGCAACATAATGGTATAGAAACAAATCTAAAAATGAAAACTCTTGTATTATATATTATATGATTAGAGCATCTCCAATGTAAAGTTAAGGTGGAATATTTTAGGTATATATGTGTCCAAAAATATTGAAATTACATTGAAAATTTTTTCCAATTCAACAATATCAACAATGTATATTTGTCCAGTTATTATTAGGGATTTCGAACAAATGAAAGAGAGAGAAATATATTGACTGAATAAATTAATACTTGATATTGTCATGGACAATGTCATCTCATGACATTCTTTATGATAATGTTAAGTATTTAATGTGTCAAATCAATATTTTTTTACTAATTGTCATATAATTTAATGACTATAATAATAACCATGCATTGGAGATGTTCTTATAGAATTAAAAGTTACTTAAAAAAATGAATAATAGTTTGGGGATTTGTCCTTTTGAGCTTTATATCAAGTAAAAACTTATCTCAAAACAACTTCTAACGCACATCATCTTGGTCATTAGGTTGGTGTTTTGATTGCCCGTCATTTTACCGCTTTTCTAGATTCATAAAAGAAAAAAGAAAAATGATAATAATTAATTTTTGCTTTTTTTATAATAGGTGTTTCCAAATTCCAAAAATACACAGATTCATAAAAGAAAAAAGAAAAATGATAATATTTAATTTTCGCTTTTTTTATAATAGGTGTTTCCAAATTCCAAAAAAGATATTTTCATGTGAAATAAGATAAAATGAGCAAATCTAAATGCTGGAGATTTGTACTGTACAAATAAATTCAACGAGATATATGTCATTAATTTGACCGAATTAAATTTTAAAAAGTAGGAAGATGTAACTGACCAAATAGTCCGATATAATATTTAGTTTAGCTGATTTAACGGGACAAATGTAATAGAAAATCACTGTTCAATAACCATAAATAGAAAATAGAAAAAAAAACCTACTTTTTAGCTTTTCTTTTATCTTTTAGTCAGTTAAAATATTTTAGTTTAGCTGATATAACCAGACAAAAATGTAATAAAAAATTACTGTTCAATAACCATTAAGTTTCATTCAATTGCAGTGGAGTGAATTATAAGGGAGGATTCTCCCGGCCTCAGCTCCTCTAGCCCCAGCCGCTGATCAGGCGCAGCGGGTACATGCATGTTGAGCAGACTCACTTCACACCTATAATAACACGATTATGCAAAATGCACATTCATCACCATGTCCACAAATAAGTAAACTCTCTCACTAATTTCTTCAGTTAAGTATTTTCTTAGGATTACATCCTGCTATCAAGAAAAAACTGCAACGAATTTCCCAGTATTTACTATATATAGAATGAAGAACCTAGCAAGTAGCAACTATAATACAACCGATATTATCATGGTTTCGTGTTTATATCACTTGCACGGGCCGAAATACAAACCCACTGAATCATTTAAATGAACAAAATATTCATACACCAGCCATGAAGCAATTGACGATTCATCTGTATAATTTCAGGTACATAACGTAGAATAGAACCGCTCCAAAATATACCTCCGCCTATTATTTTGATCTACAGGATGGCAGAGTAATGCCTCCACAAGCAGCTGCAATTATAATGTACAGTAGTACCACAATCAAGCATGTCAACAACGCTCTGTCATGAAGGAAAAGTTAAATTTCAGTCCTAAAATAGAAGGAGACTTGAGACTTTAATGACGACATTCAAACAAGAGAAGAAGTAACACAAAAGAAGCTAAAATACTATTAACCAAATTCTTGAGCTCTATTTGCTACATATCAAACATGTTGCACTCATGTGATTACTTTAAGTGCCACTGCTCTTAACTGATATGTTCACAAGAAATAAAATTGATAGGAAGCAGACAATATTCTTCATTCTTTTAATTGAAAAGTATCTACGACACAATGAGTTAATTTTATTCTAGGTCAAATATACTGGAGTGGTTTCAATTATGTTACTGTATGAGTTAATTTTATTCTAGGTCAAATATACTGGAGTGGTTTCAATTATGTTACTGTACTTCAATTTGCATTAACTGAGTCACTATATATTAATTTGGTATCAATTGGGTCACTATGGTTTTATCTTGTCTCAGTTTAGGTCACTAGTCCCGATTTAGCATCATATATGGTATGGCATCATATGTTGCTATAGGACCATGTGGCGTGCATCGGGGGCACGCCACGCCACATAGGCAACCATGTGGTGTGCCCTGATGCACAAACATGGCAATATGGCACCATATAGTGCCATACATATGGTGCTAGATCATTTTTAGGGAGTAGTAACTAAACTAAAAATATTTTTTACAAATTAAGCTTATTGACAGAAAATATGACTTTTGGTTATACAGCTTCTTCCACGTGATTTTTACAGCCATGTAAAACAGTCTTTAGTATCAAGCTTGCACTTTCAGCATGTGTTCAATAAAACGCTCTCTCTCTCATATACTCACAGTTATGGTGGATATGTAGCCTAAAAGCTGATCAGTCAAGTGTTAATATCATAGCTACAGTTAGTTCTCAATAAGCTGGAGGAAGGCATCAGTGAATAATTTCAATAAAAAATTCAGGTCCTGTCAGACTGAACCTACACACACTTTCCTAGTGCTACATGGCTCTGATGTTGATAATTTTGTTGCATGAACTTATCAGTTTTTATAGATCAGTATGACAATAAATATAGAAGGGATAAACATTACTAACAAGAGCTTGGCATTTTTCATCCACAGTGCTCGCCTAAGGCGCTTTGACTGTTTCCTGAAGTGAAATGCACTATCTTGCATGGTTGCTGTTTTGTCAACAAGAAGCTCAATACGGTCACCCCTCTCAAGTATCTTGTCAATGTTATCCACCATTATTGTGCGTACCTGAAGACCATGCCCAGGTGACAACAAGAAACAAGCTTGTAAAACAAACAATATCATACAAAGCATAGAGAAACTAGAATTCTAACATTACGCTGAAAAAATGGAACTAATTAAGAATAATATTCTCAGATTTTATTTATGATTATTTTAAATATGATTTTGATGTTAAAGTAAGCCACGTAATGATACACGCAAGCAAATGAAACAACAGAGGTTGGGAATTGTAGATAAACTGGAACATGATTACTTGCAATAAGTATGCATATGGTTCGCAGCAAACGAGCTTAGGCCTCTTGTTGAGCCAGAAAAGAAACAAACAAAAGCAGAGCTGACTCCGTTCAACTTATAATATAAAAGAATGTCTGACCTCATTTTGATTTTAATGTTGATGTTTCACAATTCTGGATTACAGTTATCTCACCCCTTATAGCCTAAACCATTTTAAAACTGAAGAAGTTGCTGCCATGCCTCTGGTACATATTTTTATTATCTAGGATTTTATTAAACAAACAGTTGGCATTTCACCAATCTTATGCTTTGATAGTACATCAGAAGACAGGTACATTATACTTAAAACATGATAAAATAGGACAAAACGATTGTTCAGTGCATGAAAATTGAGGACAAAGTTAGCATCAGATAAATAATAACTGTCCACCTCTTCTACATGGTAAGTCCTTCAAGAAAATGCTTAATAATCACAAATGGCTATACAGACTAAAAGCAAACTGCAAGAACTAAAAAGCCTACAGAAAAGAACCAAAGACCAAGAAACAACGAGTTACTTGTCACTACATATATTTGATGCTCCCAAGGAATAAAGTAACTAAGATCCTTTACAGAAACATTTGAATGACACAACCAGCTTCATGTGCATGGTAAGTAAAATACACAAGAAAAGAAAAATAATATTAAAGTGGATTTTCCTTTTAGCTCCTTATTATATAAAGTATTTCTCTTGCAAGTTGGAGAAAGGTGACAAAAGTATTCTTGCCTCATTTACTTCTCCTCTAACACGGTTTAGCGTGTCTGCACTAGGATTACTGGAGAAAAACTCCATCTGCTGATGCAGGACCCTTGAGAATTCATCATTCATAGCATAAGCAGGTGCATAAGGCGCCACTCTTCCATAGTTTTTCATGAATCGCATCTGAATATCCTCCAAATATGAGAATGGGATTCTTCCTGGAGAGAAATATCAAAGTACAATTTATAACATGTAGACATAGTAGAGAAAAGAGGAAAATTTGCAATTAGACATCTGAATAGTACTCCATATAAAAATATGGGAGAAAATGACAAAATCCTAGAAGCATATAGAACGAAGATTAGATTGCGTACTTCCTTATTTTAACAACAGCCATAATATCTTATTTATTTTTTATTTTTTGCCGTTGCTGCTTTTGTTATTATTATTGTTTCCAATGTAATCATATACATTACTAATTGAATGAGCATATTATTATTATTATATCAACAGTTCAAAATGTTCCCTCAATTCCTTCACCCCACTCTTTATGTCCAAATGCTGAAGATATTGGCTTCCTACTTGATCTCTTTACAAACTGAGTTTATCATGGCCAAAATGGTAGGCAAGGGAAAATAAGCAAAAGCTGAAAACCAGATGACACTTTAAACATCTGCTACGCAGGACATAGCAGAACCATTTTACTGTCAAATTGAGCTCTTTGTTTTGCAAGATGCTTTCCAATCAGTAGAACATAGTTTCTGAAAACATATTAACAAAGATGTCTTCTGCCAGATCTACAAATAGTATATTACTGGTTGCAAGTTATGGACACAAAACTTGAGTATCTAGATTCTGACATATCACTAAACACCAAGATACATTTGAGAGTTCGATCAACCTAATAAACAGCTAAGTTATTATCAAGATACATGATGGCAGCTCTTATCTGTACTCAGAGAAAACTTCAAAATAACCAACAGCCCGTCAACAAACACGCACAAACCTATATACACAAATAAAACTCCCCATAAAAAAGATTATTCTAGTTTCACTATTTTTCTTCTTTTTTCCATAACAGTGCTTACTTCCGAATGTATCGTTGGCCATACAGAGGTAGGTGAGTCCATCGGATCTAAGAATATGAAATATATACCGATCCTGGGAGAAACATAGCCTCGAATCCGCCTGCTCTGTCTCTGACAGTTTCTCCAGTATCCTCCGCGCCACGGCCGGAGCATTCCCTGTGACGGCGCTGAACTCCGCCAGCACCGTCGTTCCCCGAGCCACCACCCCATACAATATCGCCATTTGTGTAAAATTACAGTGGGAATTAACTATTAAGCTTGCACCAATTGCAAATTCTAAACTCGATTATACTAGTAGGGTTAATATTGATAACTGGATCTTCTGCCGGCGGCGGTTGAGAGGGGATGCCGTGGCTGGGGTGGTTGTCACGCGGCTCCAGCCAGAAATATCATTCGAGTGAATGTTTAGGATAAATTAATTACTGTAAAGGTCTCCAATCTTTGAGTGAAGGTTCACCTTCATCCTCAGCGTTTAAAAACATTTGAGATCGGAAGAGCACACGTTTGCAATTCCAATTATTGGATGGAACAAATATTTTCTTTTCTTTTCCCCATTATACATTATTCTTGCATTGATTAAAACATTAAAGAGTTAATTATACCAACAATTAACTTTACATTTGTTAATAGTATCATAACTTTACATTAGTTACTACTTGCTCACTAAACAAAAAAGAAATTACACTACTCACTCCGCTCTATGAAAAGTTATCCCTCTGTCACTCTTCTCTAATCTAGTTATAATTAATGGAGTTAAAAATTAAGCCGACAAGAAATTGACGTGGCGTAAACCTACCATTAAATACTGCCACAGTTGTGAAAAGAAAAAAAAGGAAAAGAAAAGAAAAGGCATTTGCCAAACGTGCCTCTATTATTCAATCCCGAGGATATAAATTATAAAATTAAATCCCTAATTTCATTCCCCATCCACTCGTGTGTGTGGGTATGCGTGTGTGTGTGTGTTTTTGTGGGACATGTATATGGTTGATAGATGAAATTGCCATGGTCCCAAAATGGAGATTTTCAATTTAATTAGGTGTTTTGAATTGTGTCGGATACAGGATCTCCAATTACGAGATTCCAATCGATGTCATTTTAGAATTATGAAAAATTTTCTAATAGTGTAAGAGTACCTACTCCATCATTAGTAGGGAAATAAACAACTGACATAGATTTAAAGGACCTAGGTTACATGGAATTTAATCATAAATGCAAGTGCCACGTCAATTTTCCATTTACCATACGTGCAACTCCGTTATCATCATAATTAGCAGGTTTTAGAGGAGCGATAAATGAATAACTTTTTGTATAGATAAGTGAGCACTAAATAACCTCTTTTTGTTTGGTACCAATGTAAAGTTGTGATTATTGTGTGTCTGGATAATCTTGCAAGACGTATGACGGGATATTAGGACTACATTTTATATTGGACGGAATTCTAAGCTAGTTTCCAAAATGACAAGCATCAACTCATTGCTGATTGTGATTGTACGTTCTCTAAACACAAGGTAGTCTTGCACGATATAACAAACACTTGAATAAATAAGGTAAGAGCATTGGTTACTTTAGCAACAAAGTGAACAAACACTTCATAGCTTGGTACATTGTCTCCCACACGGACACACGAAAATACCACAAAAATCTCATTGAATATCGGAGCATGTTTGCTATGCATAACCACTAGACAATGCTAAAGCAATGTAACGGCAAGACTTTAGTTTTTACTTGTCGATCCACTCTACCAAACGTTAGCTTCATGGTATCCCAATAATGGGAATAAATGGAGTATAGTAGCTAGTAGGTGGAAGTCCAAATTCTCTTGGCACTGGCAGATCTGTAGTCTTGGATGAACCCAAATCCTTGTCTTCGGCTACACATTTTCCGTTACTATTTCTTGGCGAAGGACATGATATGTAGAAGTTGAGAGGTTTAGAAGTGGCATAGAAGTTGACTCCATTAGGCTTAACAACCATGGAAACTAAGTCTTTTCTTGAGACATAGAGCTGATCAGGGCCCCCCAGTATTTTGGCCAGACAGTTAAGAGGATTAGGTGTAGTCGAAGTGCCGGATGGAAGCTCTGTTTTGAAGTTGCCATCTTCTTGTGTTGTTGCCATAGCCACTTTGTTCACTTTGTCACATTTCACCAAAACTTGAATGCCTGAAAGTTTTTGAAAGAAGAAAGGGTATCAAAACATACATGGTAATTAATATGAGTCATATTTTTTGAAATTTAAACTTTTGTTTGTAAACACAAAACTCTTCTATTCATAAAAGGGATGTGATTTGATAAAACGAGCTTGTTGGAAGAACAATATGCATATATCAAATTAGAATATACATTCTCTAGCATAATAGACTGAACATACGTGTGCTATAATGCTCTACGATACATGTATAAAAAGAGACAAATAGGTCGACCAAAATTAACTCATTTTTCTAGATCGGAAGTCTAAACCAGAGCATAAAAAGAACAAACCTGAGAGGTCAGAATGGCGGTCACAGTCGATACAAGTGACAGATCCCATGAGAACAGAACTTGTGGAGGGGTGAACCTTAACAAGAACCAAAGTGAAGAGCAATGCAACTATAACTTGGTTTTTCTCCATTGAATCTGTGGTGAAGAAACATCACAAAAGGTTCCAATAAATACTACAAAAACAGTAGTAAATGAAGGGCTAAAAATCTGATTAGGTCGTTGGTACAAATAAAGATCAAGTTTTATGAGCTTTTGCTATATTCAGCAACGAAAAACTCTAATGACAATGAAAACACATACTGTTGCACCTCTTGCACAGCCTTGGGATCAAACACTGGCCGTAGATCACTTGCTCAATCTTTGGTACAGAACAAATAACTATGTGATAATTGTGTCAGAATTATAGCTGAATACCAGTGAGCATATTAAATCGATTCTTGATGATTGTTAGTACTCTTCATTTCTGTGTGAACTGTTCGTCTTACAGATTAGATATATACCAAGAAATACTTTCATAGGATGGCAAAATTATGTGTTATAAACGTGTTGTGGTGGTTCAACGAAGAGCGGTCACTCATTGAGTTATAACATAGCTAGCTATTTGAAGGAGTTTTTGCTGATTATGGCCCAAACATAGAAATTAGTTATTAACTCCCACTGCTGTTGGGATCCATCTACAGAAATTTATTTTAATTGTTATACCCTAAGAAAGGGAATCTGTTGAGAAGATTATAACTCCCTTAAGGACCATTTGCAGTGTTAGAACTAGAGCACGTGACCAGAATGAAGTGCAGTTTGATGACTATATAATGGGCTAAACCATCCACATTATCAATGTTCATTAAAACTATCACCCACTCAGGATGGTAAGAGTAAATGCCGTTGCCAGATTGCTTTTTACTAAGATAGGTGAAGTGATTATTTCTGTATCAAATGCATCCGAACTAACACGATGACAATCCCTCAATTTTGTACGAAAACAGCCTTATCTGCGCCGTGGCCAGCTCACAAATTAAAGTCACAAACTTTTAAATAACGGGGTAGTCTGCTGCTAGTATAAAGCAAATTTCTGGAACAGAAAAGACAGAGAAAGATAGAAAAGAACTAGCAGAAATGCAAGTTAACAAACGAACTGAAATTTATTTTCTACATGGAAACACTAAATTGGTTGACATCCAACCATGTTCAGAATTGTAATGAGAAATAGATAAATGAAAGAAAATTTACGAAGGACATATAATGAAAAAAATGCATAAGATTTGGTACAGCACTAGAACAAAGGCTCCCAGATGCTACCGATGCTCAACTCAGCACTAGAACTCCCAGATTCTACCAATGCTCAACTCAAAGTCTTGGTTACCAATATCTTCTTGTTCTTCACGAATTTGCAGAGCTGAAATTTTGACATTTATGCTAGAGTTATCCACGTCAATCTTCTCTAGTGTTGGAATATTGCTAAATTCAGCTGGGATGGCCTCCAAATCATAGCAAATTGCAACACCAATCGTTCAAGTATGGGGAAATGATCTCTTGAGGAATTCCATTCTACCAGATGATGGTGACTTATTTTGAGGAACTTGAGATTCTGAAACTCATCATCCTTTGTGTCCCAGGTTTTTCCTTCAAAGGCGTCCTCTTCTAATTTCAGAGTCTCCAAGTTGGGCAATGCTCCAATTAATGACATCTCTTCCCATAGCAAACCAATTTTCCAAAGTGTAAGCTTTCTGATATTAGTAGGGAAGTTGATGGTTGGACCTTTAAAGCTACCTGGGTATTCCATTTTGAGTGCTGCAAGCCGAGAAAGAAAGTTAAGGTCAGGAAAGCGATTGTGAGGAGATGTGCATTTAAGCCTACAAAGATATGGTAACATGAAGATTTGTTCATCTTTGAATCAAATATATAGATGAAAGAAAGGGTTTGCAGTCTATTTTTCTGGGAGATGTCACATTTACGACTGAATCTTGGGGTGCCTCCAACACGTAGATGTCTCAACTTAGGCATATTTAGGAGGTATGTTGGTACATCCTTCACCCACCCAACAACAGGAAATACTAGGTTCTGGAATCTGCCTATGGATGGCCACAATGATGAATTTCTCAAGTAGCTCAAGTTAAGCTAAGTACCTGCTTCCAAATCACATTTAATAAATGCAGATGGCACTCCATGATGCTAGTCTTTTCCAAATTGTAAAGAATGGATAAGGCATCAGGGAGATGATCATACTTGTCTAGAAAAAAGCGATATAGTAGCTTAGATATTAAGAATTGACTACCAGAGGTCCAGATCCAGCAGCAGCAACAACAGAAACAGCAACTACGGCATTGACAAAATTACCACCAAATCACATTAGGTAAAATTGCAAAAAGGAAAGTAATATATGCTTGAAATGAGAGTATCATGTGTATTGAGTCAGTTGAAAATTTATTGTTCAAAAAGAAACTTCTCTTCGGCAGCTATTTTCCAGCACATATTGAATATTAGATCATGAAGAGTACATGCCTTTACTCCATTGTCTGAATTTTTTTTGGCAATTTGCATCAAGCTTCTGTTAATTAGTTCCATCAGGTACTCCTCTGCAATATCTTCCAATCTCGTACGCCATTTTTCTCTACCAAACCTTCTGCTATCCACATAAATAGTAGCTTCTGAACTGGAATTTCCTCATCTTCTTTGAAGGCACAAAGATAGAGGAAACATTTCTTCAAGTGAATTGGTAGATGTATATAACTAAGTTTCAATATGGGGATGTAATCATCGGCTTTTTGGGAAATGAAAGAAGTAGAGCTTTTTGCAACTTGTTGCCATAAGCTTCTTTTCTTCTCCATATTTGAAAGTATCCCAGCTACAGTGACCACTGAAAGTGGTACACCCTGACAATTTTTTGCAATTTGCTTTCCAGTATCTTGCAGCTTTTGAGGGCAAGAGGAGCCTTTCTTGAACACCTTCTCCTCCAACAAATCCCAACACTCGTCCGGTGATAGAGGAGGAGGGTCAATCATAATATGTGAAGCTTCCAACGCTACATTCTTCAGCCGACTGGTAAACAATACTCTGCTTCCATTACTAACATCAGGAAACAGCCGACTAAAATAATCCAATACAGTTTTATCCCATGACGATCAGGTATCTTCTACCCCTTAAACTTTTGTAAAGATGTAGAGCCAACTCTTCATCATCCATTGTCGAAATTTTTTCACTAGTTAGGGAGCTTGCAGAGCTCAAAAGATCTATCAACAACTTTCGCTTTTTAGAAGATTGAGACACAACACACCAGCAAAGCGTGTCAAAATAGTGTTGAACATTGGAGTCGTTGTATAGTTTCTTTACTAACGTTGTCTTGCCTAGTCCTGGCATCCCAACTATGGAAATAATTTGGCGGTGGCTTAACCCTCTAAGAAGACGATCTGCAACTTGTATTGTCATGTCCTCCAAGCCCACAATAATCTGTTCTACCATGGGAATGGTAGAAGAAGATACTACTTCACTTGCACTTTGTGCAACTTGTAGGCTTTCAATTCCACAATGCAGCTTGGAGACGACAACTCAGTGATCTTTGATCTTCCCATGCACAAGGAGAGAGAGTTCCTGTTCCATTTCCTTAGCAATATCAAGTTGTGTGGTGAAAAAGAAGGAATGCAAGTAAAGCCCAGCTTTGTTGGATGCGTCTTTAATTTCTGCCAACATTATATCCTGATTACTAGTTTCTTCTGACCTGACTACTCATCACAAAACCAACACCGGAATACATTCCCTCAGAATTCAGTAATACCCCAATAGTCTCAACTAGAAATTTAATCAATATTTTCAGTAACCCCTTCAAAGAGATATCGCTGCTAGGCTCTGGAACACCAAACAAGCCCTCAATATCTGGCATGAAAGAGACAATTATTTCTTGAAATTCTTTGTAATGTTGTTGTTCTTCTTCTTCCCACAACGTCAAGCATTCAGAGGCTGAAGCATCAAGAGCCATCAAAAAATCCTCAAAATCCTCGTACGTGTACCCGTGCCGCGACAATAGACGGAGAAAGGCTAAAAAGTGTGGCCCTACCCACTGAAAGCTAACATTTTCTTGACTTCCCTCAAGCTTCAAATCTTTCAGTTGCAGATGGACTAAGAGATCTGGGCTTGTGAGCAGACGTGACAGATTTTCGTATGTGAGAGCCATTTGGAAACAGAGAGGTGTTCATCGTTGACGATAAACAGAGAGATTATGATGATAACAAATTTTTGTTAATTGTTACCTGCCTCACTTTCGTTCCCTATGTGTGCTCACGAACTTGCTGGACTCATGCAACCTGAAGTCCGCTCCTTATTATTATTATTATTATTATTATTATTATTATTATTATTATTATTATTATTATTATTATTATTATTATTATTATTATTATTTTATTTTATTTTATTTTATTTTATTTTATTTTTTTTTTGTGCCCCGCCTTCAGATTTTTGTTTGTGAGTATTTTATCGGGCTCAGAATATAGGAAGAATGCTTCCCCATCCGTGACTGAATCATTTGACACAAATGTATTCAAAATAAAAAATTCTAAAAAAGAGATACCATTGTTGTTGCAGTCTTGTTGTCGTGGATACCATTGTATATAATATGAGATTACATATAATATAATATTACTCGCATCTCAAAGTAAAATGTGCACTAAAATTTAAAGAAGACACGTCAAAATTTAAGATCCATTTGACAATCAAATAGCAAAATTCTTTTTCACTTGCTCCATAATCGTAGTAATGATTGTATTTTTATATATACATTGTCGAGCAATATGGTTAATACGTTATGTCTCCATCGCGTTAAATAACATTTTGATCAGTAAAATTTAGTCAATCAACCATATCACATAGTAAAAATTAGAAAAAAAAAATAATAATAGTAGTCTAATTTCCCAGCTGTTTGTTTATTGAGTAACAGAGCAGGTGAGACTTGCAGTTGGATCTCCAAACACGGCGCCATGCCAGGAGAGGCTATGGCTTTTCGATATTTTGTTAACGGCTATTCTATTTGTTATTATTTATTTATGACAACTATGAGTGCCTATATCATTAAAATAATCTAAACAATAATTGAGAGAATTTCAAAATGGAATATTTACATATCCCTTCAAGAGAAAATATATTGCAACTTGCAAGCATCCAAGAATGTGATTTGTGTTGAGAATTGGCTCAAAACAATCACATAGGATTGAGTTATTGAAATTTCAATAAAGAGTGTGATTAGGACTTGAACACTTGAATGGATAAGCATTACCCAGAAAGTAAGGTAGAATTGGATTGTAGAGTCGATAGTTTGATGGTCCTAGACAAGTGTCTTGCTATGGTTTTTCCATAAACAATTGATGACGGAACCAAAGTTCATTGATATTTGGGTGATGAAGGAATATGGCATCAAGGATCTCTTGGAGCAAACGATATACGATAGGTCCTATTCTAATCCATTGCCGCTTTCATAATTAGTTTCCTATGCACTGGATACCAATATAATCAAGGAAATAGGAATTTACTCCAATTGCTGTGTGTTTTAGTTTTCAAGGAGAGCTTAGTCTTTTAAAATGAATGTTAATAAAATGACTTAGCTCTATTTTTATCTTCATTTTATATATCCTTGTAATGCTTGTTTACCATATGCCTTGAAGCGTCTATTATTCATTACTAGCTAGAATCGAAAAAGAGTAAATCATGAATGATATCAGGAGGGTTATCAACCCATTCCAAGGAGTCTGTCATAGAACCAGAAGCCCGATTAAGTCAACAGACTATTTGGTTCGCAGATCTCCGTATGCAAGAGATAGACAATACCATCTAAATCTTGGACAAGTTCTTTACAATCATCGATATAATCAACCCAAAGTTCATACACAAAACCCCATTTAAACTTTAATTAAACTCAAATACTTAATTCGACGAGTAAAAGTTCATAGAGACTCAATTAAAGAAATTGGAAACTCATGACCAACGGACTGAACTCTCATGACCTCACAAAAATTAACTTCAAATTGTGGAACAAAGCAAAATAAACAAATTTAAGAAAAAGATCAGAGAGAGAAATGAAACAAAAAGGTGGAACTTTTCTGCAAAGATTGATTCAAATAATCATAAGCCTAATTCTTCAAGCTGTTAACGGCTCTGCAAGATCTTCTGATCTGTCCTTGAGTATCAGTAAGGACTTCAACAGCACCCAACTTGACCAAGGCTTGTCCAAATCGAGCCGAAAAGTCGAACCCTTTAGCAATGTTTTAGACTGTGGTGCTGGTCAATGGATCAAGGGCCAGTTCTTGATCAATTTGGAGAATTCCTCTGATCTTAAAATGATTTGTCTGTAGTAAGAATTGTCTACAGTCATTGAACTTAAAGGGTTTTGATCAAGATTCACTGTGTTATCAACTGTTGAATTTTGAGGGCATCTTGCTCTCAGTGTCTTTAGGAGTGTGGAATCCATGGTCGGATCAGGCTTTCCGGTGAGATCAAAGTTGTAGAGACGATCACGAAAGAGTGAACAGTGAGCAATCCCGACGGTATGACCACCTGCCATTATTGAAGTAAGTACATTGAAAATTAATGTTACATATATATACACCATGAAATTAATTAGATTATTTTTATTTTATGTAGCTTTGGAACCTAGGTAAATTGTACGTACCAAGAAGATACACCATGTCAGTGGCATCAAGTCCTTTCTTGGAAAAAGCTCTGACAGAATTTGAGACTGATATTGAAGGTGCTGGCAAGTTAACATTCTTAGCAAGAGAGAACTCCAGTCACCATCTCGTCTTCCGGTTTGAACTAAGTATCGGCCTCCTCCACTCTGTGCACAAGCAAAGTTAAAAGACAAGTGTAACCTTTCTGTTAAAATAAGTGACTAATTAATTGGTCTTTAAACATATACATATACCAGGGCAACAGCATCTCTAGTAGCCATAACAATGACATCGGCGCAAGAAACGACCCCGGGGCAAATGGCTTCCACCGCGGCTTTGGCTGCATCGATGATTTCATAGCCTCGCACACTCAGATTAGGCACCGCAGTTTTCTCTGAATTGCTCCCATCCAGAAGGATTGATGCATCACACCCCTGAATCATCACCAAAATATTTTTCAGTTAATTAACTTTAATCATATATATAAGATGCTGATGTGCTATATATAAACTTAATTACCGCCATACATCTGGCGGGATATCATTACTTCATATATATTAGTGATTATTGAAGTTTTATTGAAATTTTAAATGGATGATAAACACTTAATTATAACATGCATGGATCAATAAAAGTGGGGAAAATTATATGTGCATCAGTGCATGGTTAGTTAATTAATTAGTTATATATACTGATCAGTTTCAAGTGACATAGGTCATAATTAATTTGGCCTCCCAAAAAAAAAAAGAAAAAAAAAAGGAAAACAAAAATATACCTTTTAAAATAAATTAATTTCCTTACATTGACAAAGCAGTCATGGAATTGTATGCGGAGGAGAGCAGCCACGATGGTAGGATCCCTATTGAACCATGCTTTAATAACACCACCCACAACCGCCTCGACGTTGGCCGAGAGGCATTTTCCTTGGTAGAACCCTATCTGTAATGCACCGTTGCACGACCTAGCCAAGGCAGCAAAAATGCAGGCCAAGGCTAATGTAGTTACAAATGCCTTTGACATTTTGCGAACTAATTAATTTGTGCTAGCTCTTTTAATTATGTGAAATTATATAGTGTTCTTGAGTGTACCTGTAGTAATTAACTCAAAAACTCATTTGCTTCTATTTATACATGGGAAATAGGCCCTTCACCATTTAGATGAATTGAAGCATGGTGTGCACGACACATAATGGAAGGTTCATAATATAAAAACGTGCACTCCTGTAAAGTGATGGAAATTAAAATTAATTTTAAGTTTTGACTAAAAGCTTGAAATAAGAATAATTTGGACTAGTGCATGAACATGTGAGGGCCAAAATGGTTATTTTTAATAATTAAACTGAAATGTCATTGAAAATGATTAAGGAAATTGACTTTGGCTTGTTTAAGGTTTAAATGACCTATTAGAACTAAGTTTGACTTAATAAATCATTAATTATTGGTAATTTCTCTACATATGGTTGTTCCAATAAATTTTCGATATTGGAAAATAATTAAGTTGGAGAATAGCAGTCAAGTATTGAATAATTCTTTTTTTTTTTTTTCCTTTTTTTCCAAAGTAATTACAACTTGCATTTTAGTATATACAAATGTGTAGCATTGTAGATGCTCTAAGCAACTATTTTGTTGTGGATTTCTCTAAAAATGATCTATGGTGCTATGCATCTGACGCTAGATATGGATATTTTCCTGCATCAAAATATCCTCATACAACCTCAGGATAATATTAATAGAAAATCACAAAATTACAGATGAGTTCATCAGGTGACCCTTTCTCCGGACAAAATACGTAGAATGAAAAAAAAAGGGTTATTTTCACTCTAGGCCCCCAACCTTTTAATTTTGTATCAATTTTGTCCTCATTCTTTTTTTTAGCCTACTAAGTCTCCAACTTTTCATTTATTATCGTATTACATTCCCAACATTACATTACGTCTCCAACTTTTCAATTTTCACCATTAACCCTTATCAAAATAACTATTATACCCTTAATATTTTTCATACTAACATTTTAATTCTTACTATTAATATCTATTAAAATTTTCATTCAATTGTGTTAGAGCGGGTTAGAGTGTGTGGATTTTTTATTTTATATTTTTCTTTATGTTTTATTTAAATAATTAATGATATAATGAAAATTTTAATAGATATTAACAGTAATAATTAAAATATTAGTATGGAAAGTGTTACTAGGGACATCACATTTCTGTGCTCAACCTTTCAATTACTAATGATAATTCTAATTAAAATTGCCATTAAACCTTTAATTATTTAAATAACAATAAAAAATAAAGAACAATATAAAATAAAAACTCTACATATCCTAGCCTGTATTGATAATAAAAAAGAACATTATCTACATCAAACTTGATGAATACCTAATCCACGTAAAAAAAAAAGTTTCCAATCCGAGAGTCAATACAATAAATCATGATCACATATCACGTAATGGATATAGATCAACGTAGATCTACAAAAAAATTATTTTCAATTTACAAAAATGAAACTGAACCCTAATATACTAATTCTAATTTTTTATGGATTAACAATTAGTGGATCATATTCGATTGAGACGGATAACAAATATGGGCAAATTAAGGTGAAAATAAAAAAAGAGAGACAATAAATTAAATTAGAATTAAAGTATTATGGAATTTTTTTTTATAAATCAAAAATCAATTATGGGCAGATTTACCCAATCCATATTTATCACGTGATCTGTGATAATTAAGAAATCAGATTTGATTCGCCACGTTTATACTTACATCGACAACTTTCTTCGACACATATTTGATATCCATCGAGACCGTTATAGATCAAGTTTTTCTTTAATCATTATTTTTTTATCATTTAGTTGTGTTTGAGTATGTTAGAGTGTGTCTATTTCTTATTTTATATTATTTGTTGTTTTTTATTTAAATAAATAATGATATAATGAAAATTTTAATAGATATTAACAATAAGAATTAAAATGTTAGTATGAAAAGTATTAATGGGGATATAACACGATAAAAAATAAAAATATTAGGCTTCTACTCACTTAAAAAATAATGAGAATAAAATTATATAGAAATTGAAGGGTTGGGGACCTATAGTGGAAATAAAGTATCAAGGGTATAATAGTCATTTTGATAGGGGTTAATAGTGAAAAGGGTAAATTTCACATATCGTCCCCAACATTTACACTTAGAATCGCCTGGGTCTCTAACCTTTTTTTAGCACGCTAGATCCTCAACCTTTCGTTAAGGCTCACATATGGTCATCGCGGATGGAATCCGTCCAAATTTGCCGTTAACCCTTCGCGTGTGGTTCACGTGACTTATTGGCTGAGGGTAGGTTTGGAAATTCAGATAAAATATATATTCTTCCCTCTAATTATCTACCTATATAATCCTTTCCCTCCAACTTATTACACACCAAAGCAGCAGCATGAATAATGGACGTAGAGTGGGTTTGTAGGTGTGGAGTTAGAATGCCTCTTAGAACTTCGTGGACAAATGCTAATTTGGGGAGAAGATTCTACACTTGTGAACAATACGAAGTAAGTTAATTTTCACAGTTTTTTTTCTTCTTATTATTATTGTGATTGTTATTATATTTTGCCTTGAAGTCCTCACTTGACTGTAAATTCTATAGGGAGTGAATTGTCGCTACTTCTTGTGGTATGATCCGCCCATGTGTGAGCGTTCAAAACAAGTAATTCCCGGCTTAAAAGTTAAAGACCTAGGCGATTCTAAGTGTAAAAGTTGGGGACGATATGTGAAATTTATCCTAGTGAAAATTGAAAGGTTGGGGACGAAATGTAATATTGGGGAAGTAATACAATAATAAATAAAAGATTGGGGACTTTGTAGGCCCAAAAAAAAGAATGGAGACAAAATTGATACAAAATTAAAAGGTTGGGGGCCTAGAGTGAAAATAACCCAAAAAAAAATAAAAGAAGTAAAAGCCGAAATTGAAAATTAAGCATTCACATTTTCGTGCAGTCTCCTTCAAATATGAATTTGATCAATCAAATCACTTATTCTCTTTTTTTATTTCAAAAAAAAAAATGTCTAATATGTTAATGTTAACCGGGGGTAAAGAAATTTCAATTCAATCCAGGAAAGGAAAGAGTTGTATATCATAGAATCCTAGAATTTTACCTTTTTCCTTCTTTTTTTCCTCTAAATCAGAGAAACAAAACTAAACATTGACCGATATGAACAAACCAATTGTTTATACCAGAAGAAACAAGAATCAAAAAAGCATGAGAACAAAGTGGATTATTTCAAGGAAACCCAACCCTCTTAATTATTAGTTTCTTATTATTTTCCGAAAAAAAGGAACAAAACTCCTAGATACAAACGAGTTTGAAGATAATTTCATTCCACACTGTTTACTTACACTAACTAGACTTCAAATAGAAAGAATTACATCATGTAGCCTAAAAGAAAGGGGCACATATCTCTTGGATAATAAAAGATACTTAATTATTAAAATGGTAAAAGATAATAAAATCTAGATCGTAACGTGGACATAATGAACAAGATTCAGATGTCATCGACCTTGTACAAAGAAATGAGCAATAGAAGCTAAATTCAACAGGAACATCAGAGTGTTTCATAAGTAAGATTTAATTTGAGAAATTAAAAATTAATCCTGCACTTGGTCCGGTTCCTTCTTTCTTGACCCATAGTACCATCCAAGGGAAGCAAAACCTGTGGCAATACCAGCTACAACAGCATAATTTCTATAGTTGTCTGAAGACACTTTAGGTGTGGAAGAGGTTGGGGCCGACTGACCACTTGGTTTGGCATCAGATGCTGAGCCTGAGCCTCCTGAGCTTGTCCCGGGTGTTTTATCTGGTTTTGGGCCCTGAAATGATAAAAAAACCAAGTCTTACCTTGAAGCTGCAACGCTGCGATCCAAGAAAAAAGTCACAGATAAAGGAACAACAGAAAGTTTCAAACCTAACAATTTGTTTCCAGTAAGTTGACAAATCTAGAATGCGCAGCCTGTTTACTCAAAACCTCAGGAATAAGCATAATCTGTAAGTATATAGCATAGGCATACCTCACGAGCAAGTTTCTCCAACTTCTCTTGCTCTATTTTCTGCAAAGATTACAAAACTTTCAGCATTCACGAATTTCTATAGACGTTCTGAATCAATGTTATGTTCCCGCAAGCAAAAGAAATATTTAGAGATCAACAAAGAAAAAAGAGCTCAAGCTGGTAAGCACATAAATAAGCAGTCAAGCCGAGTGGTCTTTCTTTTATCTTTTCCTTTCTTATCTTTTTCCATTTTTAAGGGGACATGAGATACAGGAACTCTCACAGCCATGTCGACCGATAATAATATAGTAAACAGTCTTATGCCAAATTCCGCTTTACCAATTATTTTCATAATCTCTCTTTATATTTCAAAATACAAATAGATCGCTAACAGGGACATAGTCTTATGACAAAATTCCACTTTACCTTTATGTAGACATTTTCTGCAGCTTTTTCTTCCTCACTCAATACTCGGCCACTGCTTGAGAGCCTACGAGATACATATCTCATAGCAGTCCTAGTTGCCATAGAAGCGCTGGATTCCTGTCGACAAAATAAATCCGCCATTAAGTCACAATTTATTCCTTTATATATGCAATAAATCTAATAAATCTTATCGCTAATTAAGCCATTAAGCATTCTACACGGTACCCACTCCCCGAAGTCTTAGTGGCCAGTAACTTGTCAATTAGCTCACAGAGACCATCCCCCTACCCCCACCCCCCCACCCCCCACAAAAAACTTCATCTCTCTCTTCGAAAGACAAATAAATAGCTCACAAAGGAGGTCAACCTGCAGTTTAGACCACATACTCAGAGAGATGCATCAAATCACAGCAGCCATCTTATCATCAAACATGAAATTTTGTATCAGTGTTTTCCTTTGCATAAAACAAGTCCTGGATGGACCTTCATTACAGCAATCTGTAACTCCATTTCCAGATAGGCAAATATAAGACATATTTGCAACTAATACCGACAACATTGCGAAAGTATTCCTTTCACTCTGCTGTCATAAACTAAACTACCATGAAGTACAGAATCATGCTTGTATATGCAAGGCCCCATGGTTAAACACACTTGGATCGCAACAACCAGGACGTAATACAACGTAATACTGACAACAATTTTCTAATTCAATGTGTAAATTAAATTGACTGTGGAAAGTAAGATGAATTAAATTGACTGTGGAAAGTCAGATGAACATTCTATTATAGAGAACAACCGGACAATCTTAGAAGTCGGTTAATCTCAAGAATATATCTGCATTTCAAAGTTTTCGGTGCTTGCATTATAACTTCTTTCTTACAGGTAGGGAAGGTTTAATAATTTTCCAGTAACGGAGTGATGTAAAAATAAGCACTATAAACTCTCATTGACTAACTCATCATCAATAAGCAGGAAATGGTTCTAAAGAAACGCAGCTTACATTTACATGAATTTGCAGCATGACTTGAGAAACTACGTTTAAAATCTCACATCTTACATGGATAAAAAACACAAAAGTCCAAGTAAATGGCTAGAAGAACAAAAGTTATATAAATAAAGAGATGCACGCATAAACTCGTCATATCAGTTAATAACAAACAGAATTCTACGTGTCCTTACATACATAACAACATTAATATCATTCTAAATTCCAAAAGGAAAATGGCAGAATAAGCTGCCAACTTTGAATCAACGGTACAACATTTACAAAAGAACTAATAAAAGAAATCCATTATCATTCAATGGTCAGAATGCAAATAAACTGGGAAATGAACAATATGAACCAATAAATGAAATAATTTAAAAGCTGGAAATGCAACAAAAGCGAAAAGTTTTTAAATCCAGCCATGACATTCAGGAGAAGCAACAAATGACCAATTACAAGCACAAAAATACGGAGGGACCTCAAATGAACAATCGCCAGAGGATTAGAAGCAATAAAGCATGGAGTACAACATCTGCCAATTGTGCTTTTCTAATCTAAACTTGCTCTATGCTCTTCCATGGCCAGATTACAAAAATAATAATGATAGTGATAATAGTTAAAAAAAGAAAAACAATAACAACAGCAGCAGCAGATATCAGATGTTAACAGCAAAGAAAAGATTTTTAAAAAGTGAATGAAAATAATCTCAACCAAGCTCATTATTTAGTAGAAATGAAAAGCTCAAAAGCATTTAAAAAATTAAAGAACTAATCCATATCAAATAGGTTAATTTGTTACCTATCGGCAGAGGATGAGTGAAAGAGAGAATATGGGTTGGACAAAGGAAATTGTGAGTTTTGGAAGATTTGAAATTGGAAGGCTAATTTGCACAAAAGGACCCTAATGTTTGAAAGTGCTGCGGGATTGGACCCTCTCTATTTCAACTTGACAATTACAACCCTAACCTACTACTGTTCATGCACAAAAAGACCTTGTCATCCATTCCGTTAAATTCTTCCGTTACCAGATAGGTTAATTTTCACAAGAGGACCCTAACATTTGAAGCTACTTGTCGGATTGAACCTTATCCTTTTCAACTTGGCAATAACAACACGAGCCTACTACTGTTCACGCTTTCCATCCATTTCTGTTAAATTTTTCAGTTATTAAATATCAAGGAGCGTCTTCCCACACAAAATAACACAAAGGATATTTTATTTCTTATATCAGTGCAAAAAATTTGTTCTTTTCTTCTTGAATAAATGGTACCCAGTATACTAAATATATGGGTGCACAAGTGCATTTATACATGTTTAAAAATGATTTTTAACAAGCTATATGTTGCTAGTTCTAAAGTGTAAGGCGTGAAAAATTATCAATGTTGAATATTGAGTCTAGGCACACTTAAGCGCACTGATAAGTGATAAAAGCTTGGATAAAAGCAAATCCTCAAAATTAATGGGGAAATGAATTTTCAGTATCCTTATAAGAACTAATACACCATTGGAGTCACAAAATTTTGACGCCATGTATATCATTATGTACAAAATTTTCTTCAAAAATCATTCTCCTCAACATTGAGTGATAATCCATCCTGTGATTCCATAACAACATAAGAATCCTTCAAAAAAGTTGATTTTGCTCCAAATTAAATCCCATCCATAGATGGAGGATGACGTTTTTTTTTTCACAAAATCATTTTTTAATATATATGTGTGCAACATTAATAGGGTTCTAAAAAACTCGTCTAGGTTATACTTAAGCAGCGCTTATACATACTCGGCAATTGAAGTTACACGCTTCGTCATGCTTTTGCACTTTATCACGCATTAATCGCATTTTTATCATGTATCAGTGCACTTAAGTGTGCATAGACTCAATACTCAGTATCGATGCTTTTTTCACGCCTTACACTTTAGAATTAGCAACATATAACTTGTTAAAAAATCATTTTTAAACATATATAATTGCACTTGTGCACCTATATTTTTTGTATACTGGATACCATTTATTCAAGAAGAAAAGAACAAATTTTTGCACAAATATAAGACATAAAATACCTTTTGTGTTGTTTTGTGTAGGAAGACGCTCCTTGATATTTAATAATGGAAGAATTTAACAGAAATGCATAGAAAGCGTGAACAATAGTAGGCTCAGGTTGTAATTGCCAAGTTGAAAAGGATAAGGTCCAATCCTACAAGTAGCTTCAAACGTTAAGGTCACTTTGTGAAAATTAGCCTATCTAGTAACGAAAGAATTTAATGAATGGATGGCAAGGTCCTTTTGTGCATGAATAGTAGTAGGTTAGGGTTGTAATTGTCAAGTTGAAATAGAGAGGGTCCAATCCCGCAGCACTTTCAAACATTAGGGTCCTTTTGTGCAAATTACCCAAATTGGAATGTGAGAAAATTGAAACAAGAAATTTCTTGAAAAAAATATCATTGACGTGGCGTGTAATTCGGTAAATGGATTGATTCTGATGGCCCATATTTGATTTTTTTTTTTGGGTACAATCTCTAATTTTCTCCCTTTTTTAAAATTATTTTTTATACCCTTAACAAAGATGTAAAGAATCAATACGGAGACTACTATACTATAAAAGTTTTAGCCCAAATTTGATTAGTTCAAAATGTCAAAAATGTAAGTATCAACTCATACCCGAGTATAACGTTGAGTACAACTAGTGATGATATATCATATATATGTAATATTGAATGATATATAAGTGAGTTCAAACTTATGCACTTGTGACTTCCTTTAATGTCATATGAGATGATATTGAGTATAAATAGTGTTACGTAGCACTACTCTGTTTATTTTAAAATTAAAAATATATGATGATGAGTTATTAAACACCAGATACCAGACGTCTAGCATTAAATCATTACTCCATGTATCAGACACATTTCCTTGGCAATTAAGTTGGAGAAAAGTGAACCGTAAGCATATTCTCACGCTCTTCAGTTGTAGATGGATTCAGCCACTCCCATTTTTGAAACTTACGAAATGTTTGATTCTCATTGTTAAATCACAAACACATCCTTTCAATAATAATAATAAAAAATAACTAAATAAATAAATAAATCACAAACAGATACACCTTGAAACTCTCAACATCTGCAAAATTCATTATAATTTGCCTATTAAACAATGAAAATCAAAGATTCAAACATGACCCAAAAAACAAAAGGTTACTTGGCTGCTCTGAGATCCTCGATGGCTAGGCTCTTCCCAAAAAGCATAATTCACGCGTCTTGACACCTCTAGTTCAAACTATTTTAAAGGAACTAAAGGAAAGAAGCAGAGTCTGAGCAATGGAGAAGCTGATGCTCAGGCATAACCGTTAGCCCCTTTCTGAATAATAGATAATAATGCTGAAAGAGGAAACAGAGATGTTATACATGTACGGCGCTACATGGAAGAAAAACTTGAAACAAATTATTAAGATACATGACGCTTGCAATCAAGAATATAGTACTCCCAGCACTGCATTTCACGTCAATTTTTGGAGGGGGGAAAATCAATCTCAGAAACAATTACATGGTTCAATATCAAGTAGAAAATAACAGTACCCAGCTGAACTATTAATGATACAAATGTACAGATGTAAAAGTAATGAATAGATAACGAAAACCTAAACTGTACCAACTCTTGTCAGCAAAATCTAATCTTAACTAAGCATACATCAAAACGGGTAATTATTGCTAGAAGTTCTGAAAGTATTGATATACATCAATCTCCGATAATGTTCCCGTAGAGATCTGACCTCTCAACTTTTAAGTATCCGAGTATGTCATTTTGCCTCCAAAGTTTCTTGGGAAGTAATACAAACAATCTGCTTATCAACAATTGACAGGATCTTCCCATCAAAAGCATAAAATTCTGGAATGAAAGACTTTTTTCTGTCATTCGTAAAGTAAATGATCAATTTTTTCTTACTATTTCATGTATTCCATTACACTCTGAGTGATCTCCTCGAGGAAGGAAACAAATCCCAAGACACTTGTGAAACCACTCCCCTCAACATCCTGTTCCTCTATAAGATAGTTCTCAAATGCCGTTGCATCATCTTGTCCTCCCTTTATAAATAAAAGCCGTGGAGTGATACTTCTCTCTTGCTTCAGTTTGTTAATGGTATTTCTCAATAAACCTGAGTTAGTGAGAAAGTGAGAAAACCACTTCTTCCATTAGTAATCACGAGACAAAATCGCTCCGACAGTCTCCCTAGAGCAAGTCTTTTCTTAATCTTAAATAATTTACCATACCAGTAAATACGTTTTCTAAAGTAAAGAATATTTTTAATTTCTGAAAGTTGAAAATAAATTAATTATTTTTTTTTTCAGAAACGTTAGGGTTGCTTTTTCTAAATAACACTTGCAAGAAACAAAAGTAACTTATCCAAACATTTTTGAAGACAAAAGCTTACTTTAAAGTAACCTTTAGTAAATAAGCTAAACTTGCAGTTCTGCAGAAAAAAGCAAAAATAAGGGAGGATAGCTTACAGTTTTGGGGTGGAGGAAAGGGCAGTGCAGGATCAGCTGTGGATGAATAAAACACAATGAGACTTGTAAATGCATCCAAGAAAAATATAGGGCTACCGCTTGTTATTAAGGCAGCACGACTCAGTGAATGGCGAGGAAATGCTTGTTTATCTGGAGTGGCATATGAGGTCAACAATGGATATACAGCACGGTTAAGTGAAGAAGGTTCCAGAGCACTGCATTAAAAATTAAGATGTCAAATTATAAACTTCTATATACAATTTAAAATGCAATTAATATGGCGAATTGTGAGGCAAAGGCCTTTATTTAAAGTTCTACACGGCAAACATTAAAGAATCCAACTAATTCAGATAATAACTAAAAATTGATAATTGTGATGAAAGAATACTCCTGAAAAAATATATGTAAAGTACAAACTATTATGCACATTGGATTGATCACAACCACCAATTACTGCTAATGTATAATAATGAACCAATGGAGGAATGTATCATGCAGGTCCTAAATGCATGTAATGAGGAAACAACTATAGTTCTAATTGAGACTATCTTAACATCTATTCATATCCAAAATGATAAAATAGAAAAACGAGAAGCACACATTCCATTTTGGCGGAATGTGGTGACATCCTGCTTTTAGTTTCTTTTCTATATTCCAAAAAGAGTAGCTTGATATGTCAAATAATAATGACAGCCCTATAAACTCAACATTGTATACCTGAATAGACATTGAAGATATATTCTATAGTCTGGATGAACACCTTCCTCGTGAAAGCGGAGGAAGGCATTTCTTAGCAAAGCAAAGACTAATCGAGGTAAAGGTTGCAGAGATCGGAAGAGCACTGGGAGAAAGCGACGTCGATGTTAGCAGCTGTCAGACTTCCTCTTTCAAATTGAGCAATTTTGCAAACATCATTATACTGGGCAGTAAGAATTACAAGCCAGTCATGCAGCAACATCCTACCCTCTCGAACTCCTTTCTCCAAGGAGGCCAAAATCACCTGAAAGGAAAATTGTCTAAAATGAACAAATATTACAGTATAGAAATGATATAATTATACAAGAATGTCGAACATGCCAAAACATCTATCAGTCCGTCAGGGTCACAGGAATCTGAGACAGGCCATTGATAAGAGGCATCAGTTGACGACGATAATCTCATTATTGCATGGAAGCATGTTTCATTGCTAAAGAAAAAGAAAAGAGGTGGATATCCTTCACAAGGACATGTTCCAGGCTTCTGGCAACTGATTCAGTCACAACGCTTAGAAGTAAATAAATTTGAGTAATATGGTCATGTCAGACGACTCGGCATGATAAATTCGTTTGCAAATAGATCAAGAGTTTCTTGATTTTGATTTAATAATTTCAACAAGGACAATGTTACGGCTATAGTTATTTGGATTACGGCTATATATCCTTTCTTTTGGTAATTTCAACCAAGGAAAATATTAGAGCTACAGTAATCCATGAGATTTCTTAACAGCCAAGTCATCAATTGCACATACAAGTTTTCCGAGATACAGATCTATGCTTACTTATCCTCTTTTTCTTTCTTTCTTTCTTTTTTTTATTTATTTTTTATTTTTTATTTTTTGGGAAAGAATACTTATCCTTTAAATGTATACATAAATGATCAGATTTAAAATTTAAATAGGCACTTTGATGATGCTTTGCACCTTACTCATATGCACAAAAGGTGCAAGGTAAGCTTCAATCTCCCTCCTCCGTCACCCCAAAAATGTAAAGATTTTAATTGTTAATGATGGTAAGGTAAATGATTATGGCCAAACATAAGTCAGATCCCAAAAGTTTACCTTGTGAACAAGTATTGAAAGCACAACTTTGGGATCAACAGTGTCATATATCTCATTAATGTTTCGAGCTGCTCCAAATTGTAAAGTTCTAATCCTCAGTCTCCTTTTGAGAGAATACTTTTCTCTGCATAACCATACATTAAACAAACTTGAGTTAAAATACATAGGACATACATATCTAGAGCAGGCAAATTTGGTGAATATTCTTCCAGATGAACAGAAATAGAAGGAAAAGAAGTAGATGCAAAAGGTAATTCAGCCTTTAGCACATGCCCAAATGAACCAGTCAACAAGAATGCAAAGGGGGCTCAAAAGTGCAACGCACTGACCACTTTTATCTTGGATTCTAAGAAGGCAACCTAGGAAAGAATGACACACAACGATAGCAGCAAATTACATGCTTAAAAATGGATACAAGTACAACTGTAAGCAAAGGCTGCCTCACTGAAAAACTGAGAGTTTGGTTCCACGCTGGGCTGTTCAATGCTTCTGAAACAGTTTGGTTTATTTAAAAGCAGGACTGAAACTGGTCAGGCCATTCCCCAAAAAAAAAAAGAAAAAGGTTTAAAAAATAAAAATAAGAAATTTTTGGTAATGCTAAGTCAAAATTTGACATAGAGTAGACTTTTATATTTCACATTTAACATTTATAAGTAAGTTACATTTGTAGTGATTTTATTTTTATTAGGTTCATTGAGTAATTTAACTTAAAACTCTGTTAGCAAGAAATAAAAATAAATATTATGTAAAATGAGTGGTGGAGATATTTGGAATACATATGAGTGATGTGATTTGTTTGCCAAACTCTATATTAAAATAAAATCTCTTTGCTAACGTGGGCTAACTAAATACATTTTTTTTTCATTTTAAAATTATCAATCTATTAGATGGACTCATTCCAAAAAACCCACATTCCACAGCCCAAACATAAAAGCTCAAGCTTCAACTCACTGTCCTAATTATTTATGATTTTTATCTGGTATACTAAAGGTAACCTTAAAAATCGGGGTTAACTCCATCAGCATCATCTCACAAGCATAAAAATTCTAATACTTCCACAAATTAACATTCATTTAGTATATAGACAGTCAAAATACACATAGCTATAAAATTAATCAGAAATAAACTAAGTGCAGATATGCATTGTGAAATCCATACCTACTTGCGGAACTTGGACCAGAACTGGAAAGTTCATCTGGAGGCACAACTACAGTATACTGAAATGCAATCTGTAACATAGGAAGTTCTGAGGTGTGCCTGCAGAAAAATTATCTGTTACTTGTTATTGCAATATATTTGCATACAAATGAAAGTAAGTCAACCAAAGACCACACTGTATTTGAAATGAACCAAAGAAACTGTAACTTCCATCCAACAAACAAATAAACAATAAGACCAAATTAAAATTTATCTATAGAATCTCTAAGCACATGACCCCCACCACATAAATTCAAGATTTTTGAGAAACAAAGGGAGTTTTTAGGTAAATGCATGTTTTTCTTGCTGGAAGAGAAGAGGAGGAGGGGGGTACGGTCATCGTTCCTCATGAAAATCAATTTTTTTGTCATTCCATAATGGATTCAGTACCAATGCGGACCACTAAACCACATCTTCGAAAAGGAATGGTTAAAAATATGATACCCCAAATAAGAAGAATCATATTGCCTAGGAGAAAACGCGTCTAATTTGCAACTGTAGAACAGCATTATTGAAGCATAGTCACTTCGACACTATGAGAAAAAACTGATATTAGCAATGTCATGTAATATAAGGGACTGAAGACTTGATCATGGAAGATTCATTTTTATCCCCGTTGCTTTCATCCAATGTCCATAAAATAATTAGAAATGTAATAGAAATTTAACGATTGCAATAATATTCCTACAGCTGACCATGATTTGTATGCTTAAGAAAAACATTAAAAGAAAAGTGTGACGAGGAAACTATATATTTACCTGGAGAATCCAGTAGCATTCGCAAAGTCAAAGTCATAAGCATATGTTGCAAAAGAATCACAGCAAATTATGTGTTGAACATTTTCATATTGAGGATCCGGGAAAAAATGTCCATACTGTATCATAAAAATCATAAAAATGAAAATTATCATTACATTGTCAAAATAGTAGGCAAAATTTCAAATAGAAAGGTAAACGCTCACAGAATGTGCTCTTCCGATCTATTCAGAAGATGTCCTTAGCCGTAAGACACAATTGAAAGCATATGGTCGACTTAACATGCGGTACCTGTGAGACAATCATTTGGATCATTAGACGGATGAAAAGATAAAAGATTAACGTTAAACACGTCAATTAAAGCATTAACCACATAAAAATATTATTATTATTATTATTTTTTTTTTTTTTTTTGGGTAGGGCCGGGGTGGGTGATGAAAATTCAGTCCCATCTCTGAACTGACATTCATTCTTGGAAAAGGCAGTTGTACTCACATGTCCTGAGGGAGTGTTGAATCATCAGTGTTTGAATATAGAAATAAAGAGCCACCACTCTCAATGCTGAGAAATTTCAATGATGCTAGATCAGTGTACTCATTTGTCACAGCAAATATATCCACACAAACACCAACTTGAATGGCAACAGCAGCCTGCAGAACAAATGTCAATACTTACCTTTTGGGCATAGATAGGAAAAATATTCGGGTTGTAACTAGAATAATACCAAATCTTTATAGAAGGGTGTCTGTTCAGGAAGTAAAGCAAGATCTGCATCCTCTCCTTTACTAGCATATTGCTCGCCATACCGTCTAGTATCCAGTTGACCAGGGCCATAATCAGGAGGACCAGATAAAAAAGCAAAAACTCTGGCTGCACTTCAAATAGGTTGGAGAAAGAACGCATTAGCAACGTTCGAGCATTATGCAAGCATGAAAATCATATCGGAAACATCAAAATAAAAAAATCTGTTGCTAAATTGTCTTCCCAGCAATGGAAGAAGAACGAGAAGAAAAGAAAATTAATTGCAGTGGGGGAAAATTGAATATATCTTTACTGCACCTAAAGCATAGGTATTCCCATATTCAGATCCAAGATAATTAAGGACAGCTTCCATTGCCACTCCGAAGCCTCGCCCACCAAGTAAAACTCCATCTAATCCTTGACCAGCAGCTGTGGTTCGTTCCCATGAAGTTGTTGGTTTTAGTGTTTCAAGTGCAGATGCAATTCGGTCCTTACAGATATCAACCTGCAATTGATCAATAGATGTTAAGTGATTAATCCAATTCAAAAACTAGGACTCCCTTCAGTTCTATTTCTACCTCAAATAGAAATTTGTCAAACAAATCACATCTACTATAATTCATGGGAGACAGATTTACTACATAATCCCCATCATAACATTAATAGAGGCTAAGCCCCATTCCTAATATTTTGGAGTCATCTAATGTTGCTCTCGAACACTCACTCATGTCTACTTTTAGTTTATCTTTGATCTACGCCACCTCCAATTGCTGTCTTATATTCTCAGTTCCTTTTTACCTATTCTAGTAAAACCAAATACCTGCATTAAGATCCTCATTTCCACTTACATTCATTATGGACATTTTCACTACATACAACATAATTTTAATATTATAAAGCATAGTGTATCCTACAATATTTTGTAGAATTGACCTTATAACCTTACAAGGACCACCTTATCGCATAGAATTCATGTAATACTTCTCAATCTTATCCAACTACTTCTAGTCCTATGCATCGCATCGTCTTAAGTCCTCTTGTTAATGATCAAACCTTAATGCACACACAATTCTTATTCTTACCATGTGAACATGATGTACCATGTGTTTTCTCTGACTTTTATTAAAATAAAGCTAAAGCCTTTGGATTCCAATTTCCGAATATATATAATTAAACACTCCCTATTATCATCAACTAAAACCTATAATTGGCCAAAAAACGCACATTAAGAGATCTCATATTGGACTTGTGTCGTAAGCATGTCCATGACTAGGGTAAACATACAAGGTCTTAAAACAAACCAGATGTGAGTTTACATACAGCAGAAAATTTTCCATGCTAGATACCCTGATGATATTCAAATGTCCAACAGGAAAATTTCTCCCTCCAGTTCCACCAGTAGCACTTTCATAAGCAAAAACATGATAGGTTTTTTCCTAGACTAAAGCAAGCAAGGACTTGTATGCAAATCTTTTTTCCATGAAGTATATTTCTGTGCCAATCTTCTATGCAAGAATATGGATTTCACAATAACAATCTCTAGCATAAAGCAAAATTCATTCCTAAAATCTTTATATTATATATAAATTATCTATTCAGGGTTACCATCTCCAGCAACTTCATAAAATGACTTATAATGCCTCTTTAACTTGTACACTCCTAAGTCGCTTATCAATTCTTATCAGTAGGCAGCAGAGGACTCATTATTGAAAAAGCCTGCCACAAAAAAAATCAACTAGAAAGGAAAAGAAAAAGAAAACACAACTTCCCAGAAAGATAGACCAAATGACTTACTGGTGCCAAAAAAGAAGACAGTGGCATGACATCTTCAAGATCCATTGCCAGGTTGCCATCAGAATCCGGAGGGATAAACACATTTTTTACCACTGGAATGGCCCCTTGAACATCATACAAGCCAATTTTGTGACTGAATGTGGCGAGACCAAAAAGCGACCCAGGCCCAAGAGCTGTAACAAACCAAAGTTTAAGATTAAAAATTCTCCTACAGATATTAAGCAAGGTGCAAAATCATAAAAGAACAAACCTTCCAAGGCTGCTAGAAGAGCACTTTTTGTCAGTTCTAGAAATTCTTCTGATGCTGCAGAAGTAGACAGGTTAAGGAAGAAAAATATTTCAGCAGATCCTTGGTTTGCATTAAGCAAATGCATAGGCAGAGAAAGGTAGACAATAATGGGAGAAAGTTATAACGACGTACATAAATGTACGAGAATAATAATGGTGGACCCAACTGAGTTCATATTACAAGTTAATCTGAACCGATAGTCATTTAACTGCTATTGATAGCTTTTTGAAGTGATATAAAGCTCTAGAAGTTAAATGTTTTTGTGTCTTCAGTATTTCAAAATGAGTATTAAACACTTTACACCTACGAATGTACGGTTTACCAGGGCATGAAAGGCGTCAGCAACAAGTCAGTATTCATCCTTGTGATATAAATTCAAATTCTCAATATTCAACAACCACTTTACAGGATGTAGCCTACTCTTAAACGGGGGAAATCGGGCATTTCCATACAAATCAAATAGCAGTCAACAAGTCATACTTTTACCCTTCAAATTTTACAGTGAAGTTGAAGAATTCTTACATGAAAGATCAACCATTGCAACATAAACTGGCCTTGGCTGCATTTCCTCTGATCCTTCCACTGCCACCATATGAAGAATAATTAAAAATTGAATATATGCCCAAAGAAAAACATATGATTGGGACCAAAATTTTGCACCAACAAGACGGCATCACGGCAATTCTTGTATCCCCATGAACAAATTGCTACAGTTAAATTATGTTATACATAGGATCAAGCATCAACCTGGCATACAAGGCAGTGTTGAGTCCGATTTATTTTTGCCTTGTAAGAGCTATTGTGTCTCATAGTACAATATCACCGTATACATTCCTTTGGCATAAACATGAAAAAATATTGAATCTACAAATTAACAAGAGCATCAGTGACCGGGCTTAACACCCCCCCCCCAAGTTTTTGGTGACAACGTCGTTCCTGGTGCTGCCAGAAAAAGAGATGCTTTGAAGCTCAACCACACATGTTATAAGTAAGCTTACAATATTGGTATTAGTCAAATGTTTTATGATCATTTCATGCCAGGTAACATCATAAATAAATCGCCCTAATTTAACAAAACATAGTCCGTGTTTTCACTGGGGAGAAATCATATCACGAATGCAATATTCAGCTCGCTGTAGCAAGGAACAGCCTTACACGGTACAAAACAAGCAAATAATCATTTATAAGTTCTGGTGTCTAAACAAATATCTACAGATTGATATGCGATTGGATGTTGCTGTAAGAGCAAAATCACAACAATGCAATTCTTCGAAATACCACCGTAATACAGCAAAGTATATGACATGTAACACCAATATTCAGGCATTGTACTTGCAAAACATTAAAGAAAGGGAGTGAAATTAGGGATAAAAGGGCAATTACGCGGCAATTCCAGGTCAATGAATGAGGATAAAATTTCCGGGCAGGAGTCGGGGAGGGAGTATCTGGCAATTGACTGAGACGAAAGCCCATTAAGAGTGCCGCAGAGAGCACAGGTCCATGCCCACTGCTCCTGATCACAATACGTATTGTAATATGCCCAACAATTCTCGCACCGCGGCAACAAATGCCCGTCCGATCCGTACATCGGCGGGTTACCATTCTCGTCCTTAGTGGCGAACGGAGTAAGCGTAATGCCCCAGGGCAAGCCGCACGTCTCCTGTGCTTCCGGGTCGCCGGGGAACCGTGTCATGGTTGCCCGAACCGCCACGACGCTCTTCCGATCTCGAAACCTTTTAATTTCAGAACGATAAGTGCTTTTGGATATGGGAACTGGGGAGTTGAGATGTTTGAGGGTTTAACAATGGGGTTTGGTTTGTGTCAACTGGGGAGAATGAGTGTAGGTCAATTGAGTATGCATCGCCGGCGTAGTTTAGCGTAAGCCGTATAGGAACGGCAGATGATGCAGTAATTTGCTGTTGGAGCATGACGTGGACGAATCACTGCTCGCCACATCACCTTTTGGATGGGGGCGGGAGTCGAGTTGTGTTATTTCTCTCCAGGAGGAGAGATTTCCCTCCTTCCATATATGCTACTCCCTCATGTTAAGTAATATATTTAGCTAGATTGAATTGTAATATTTTTATTATATTATTATTAAATAATAGTTATTATACTTTATTTGAAATGGAATATTGTTAATTAAATTCAGTATGCATGGTAAAAAAAACCTCGTCAAAACAAATGCCTTACCTTGTCAAGAGCGAGAATTCCCGACTAAACGGGTAATTAATCGGCCCGACTTGAAAATAAGTCGGGAAAGTTATCATATTTTTGACCCATAAGCGACCCCTTTAACTATTTCTTGTAAAAAATAAAAAAATTTACCAAAAATTCTAATGATTTGAAAACTAAAAAGAAAATGAATTTTTCAATTGCAATTGTAATTCCATCTTCGAGATACCCTCATATTTATAATACTATTTACTAAATAAAAAATGAAAAAAAAAATATGTGTACATAAATGAGCCAATAAATTAGTAATTACACACATCGACCCGTCCCCAATCCATGCCCATTTAAGTGTGTATAAAGTAGATTTTTTTAGGACAGAAGTAGTAGTAAATAAGATATTTTATTCAAAATTATAATTGATTACCCGCCAGACGCACACGTGCTTGATAATCGTACTAGACGTCTGGCGCGTGATCAAACTGAAAATGATCTAATATTAGACGTAATATCGCCAGACTCTTTATGTGGCGTACCAGATGCATGCCAGATTGGCTCATCTAGCATGCCATATAAGTTTCTAGCGGTATTACGCAGCTAGACGTCTCGCATTAGATTATTACTATGATCAAAATTGCAGATATGCATATTTGAAGATACAGGGAATTTATCATCATCGTGTAAGTTAAACTAATTAATCATGTCTAAATTCCTTCCAAAAAAATTATCATGTATAAGTATGAAGCATGCTTAAATATTTTTTTTTTATCTTTTGGTTATTAAAAAATTAAAACTAATTAAAAATAAGAAAGTGTTCAAAACTTTTGAACTTGTTAAAAGCACTGTGGTCTCCTGTGGATAAATTCATTTATACGCAAAACATATAGTAAAATCTAAAAACAAAGTAGGTATAAAATCTCAAAATTTTATTTTAGATAAGATAAGAAGTGTAGAAATAAAATGTAAAAACAAAAAATATTAAATTATTTTTTTGCACCTCACTACATTATGTTCTATAACAACTGGGTTTCGATTTTTTTCTTCTTAGATTACTAACAGTTGAAAATAACTTTTAAACTTTTAGCTTCTTTCGAAAAAAATAACTTTTTTACATGTTATTAATTTTGTTGTGTTTATAGAATAACTCTTATTTTTAGATTCTCTTTAAAACATTATATGGAACTTCATTTTTTATGCATTAATGCTACTCGACTAAATCTGGACAATAAATTAAGGGCATGGTTAACAAAATTATATAATTATATAAATCTATAAAATAAATAAGCAATTCAACAGTTCTCATTTTTGTTGTTAGATTAGACTACAAAATATTTCATAAATTAAAATCTTCATTTAAATTTTAAATCAATATAAATTTATGTTTTTTGGCTTTGTTACCGCTTCCATTTTTTTGTTTATATGGCTTGAAAGGAATAGGGCCTAGCACATTGATGATAACATGAACGTACGTAGAATAATTAAGTATATCAATAGTATGGTATGATCAGTATTTGAAGACGACAGTTTATGATAATAGAAGACGAGTGAAGTATAAGCTTGTTATTTTTATGTGGTATAAATCTGAGATTCGTTTTATTAAACCAAATATGGATGGCTCTTATGGAGGTGTTGAGGATGCAGGTGGGATTGTTGGAGACAATTTTGGAAAGGCTCTGTTTGGATTTTGTGAGCCTTTAAAGAGAGGCTCTACCATAACTGATGCTGAATTGCAAGCTATCCTTAAGAGGGATTAAACTATGTAAACAGGGTGGATTTAATGCAGTTAAGATTTGAGTTAGATTCACAAGACATTTCTCCTTGATGCACAAAGGCAGAGGGGGTGATTGGAAATTTCAATATATGTTATTAGAAATTAGAGAATTTATTCAACAAGGTCAAAATTCTATATCTATATCTCATATGTGGAGGGAGGCAAATGAAGCAGCGAACTGGATGGTAGCCAAGGGTTATACTCACCAACAACTTCTTGTTTACAACCCTGAAGACGTGGTTGGTTTAATCACATGAATACTCCACACAGATGTTCTAATTCAAGCTTGTACGGTATATTTTCAATTCCTAATTGAACTTTAAAATGTTGTTATTTTACCCACTAAACTTTACAAAGTTTTTCTTGTTACTCATTCAAGAGACTCCCAACGACTAAATTATGTGGACAGAAAATGATGAGTTGGCATACGGAAGGCATACGTGGCATCAAAATTCCTTTTTTTTTTTTAATATTAACAAAATTATTGTTTAGGTGATAAAACAGCTTGGAAAATGTTATTTGTAAGGAAACGTTTATAATATCTTTTACAAAATATATGATAATTTCACTCTCTTATTACTACAATTACATTCTCTCACTAAAGTCTGGCGGCACGCGTCTCTGAGTGACACGTGTGAGTCTGGCGGCGTACCCAACCAGACTCTAGGGGGAGATCAAATTCATTTACCACTATGTATTGTATGATTAGGGAAAGATAAGAGTAAGATGATGAATTTACTTGATTTTGTAAAAGATTTGCATACCCAACTAGTAAATGAAAAAGAAAAATGAAGTTGCCATTATAGAATATGGTTAATTTCACAAATCGTCCATAACCATTGAGTTAAAAATCGACGGGGTCTCTAACTTTTTTTTAACTTTCTAGGTCTCCAATATTTCATAAATTCGTACGATAGACTCTTTTTGACAAATTCGGTTAATATCACCGTTAACTTTTCGACAAATGGCAGCTTCCGACGGCCCTTTTTGGGAAGGGAGGTGAGGTGTTTTCATTTTTTTATTATTTTTAAATATTTTATTTTTAAAATTAAAAATTTAAGAGGTATAACAGTATAAAAAAGTTAACATTGTTATTGACGGAATCCAGGAAAAAGACCAATTATGTGAATTTATGAAAAATTAAAGGCCCAAGAGATAGGAAAAAAAATTAAAGAGTCAGTCATTCTTAAGTCAGAGAGTAGTTGGGGACGATTTATGAAATTTAACCCCGTAGAACATCCCTCAGTGGAAAGACGTCTTCTCTCCGCGCTCCAAAGGATGACGCAGATATAACCCAAGAAATTTCAGGCTCTGACTTTTCCCCAATTCCAAACTCCACGTCCACCTACTCCCTTCACCGGCGACGGCATCAGATGTTCCGTCTATGCAAATGCGTTCAATTATTGGAGTTTGCCTGAGAGCCGCGGTCGAGAAAGGTAAACAAAGTAAAGAATTTCTGTGATTACAAATTATATGGAAGTTTCATGTTACTCCAGAAAGTAAATTTCAATATTTAGGAGCTACTTTCTCACTTCAAATCTTCAATTATGTTTTTTCCTCTGTTGGTTTTGCCAAATGTGTCAATGGATTGAAACGTTTTCCACCTAGTTTAGGTTTAGTCGGGAAGAGTCTGTATTCCTTCTTGTACCATAAATTTCATTTCTTTTTTAGTTGTGTATGAATTGATATTTGAGATCATATATTTAGTGATAAAGAAAATGGGTTGTTATGGACATTTTGGTTTTATGTGCTATAACAAGACAGTAACTTGATTTAATTTTCTTCGAGATTAGTAATCATCCAAGCTAGACATGTATAAACTACTTCTACATTTAACTAGACATTTGTTGTTTATATTGTAAGGGGAAAATAAATTTCTCAAAAAATGATTTAGCTATATATAAGACAATAAACATTTACGTTTAGCAGGACATCCTTGCAAAAACTGAACTCTTATGCCAATTAGTGAATCATGTACAATGTCATCATTTTCTTTCATTCTGGAGCCTGTGAAGTGAAGTAAAGAATGCAGGAAATCCCTACAGAAACCACACCAGGATGCCGATAAGTGAATCATGTGCAATATCGCCAGTTTTCTTTCATTCCAAAACCTGAGAAAAGAAGTGAAGAATGAGATATATGTAGATGTTTTGTCAACAGTTCATTTTTTCTGTAAATGTCTCCATTTTGGAGTGTGCATTTTATAAATGTTGACCTTATAGACATCAGCTAATAAATTATTGCCTTTTCTAAGCGTTTTATATATAAGTACTTAAGTAGGTTTTTTGTTATGCCTACACATTTTGCACTAGCAGAAGTCACTAGATAATCTTCATGTCACCCATGCTGGTTTTCTTGGTTTGGTGCTTTTCAGGTTACCTGTGGTCCACTTGCCTGATAGCTTTTTGAGAAGCCAGAAAAGATCAATTTATGCATTATCTGAGGTGCCTATGCATGGATAAGAAGTACCCATGATACATTTTGTAGCCAGGCTAGAAGATGCCAAGCTTCCTTATTCAGCATTTGTTGTAGATTAACAAGTCTCACATTGCCATTGCTTCTAACAGTTAAGGTGAAATGCATCCAAATACTTTTTCTGCCTTATATAGGACCCCCTCAAATGTAAACAATTGTCGTTACATTTTCCCATTAAAAATGCGAAATAATTCCCATTGCTTCTGCTCAGTACCATTTAATCCTCAAGAGCAACAACCAGAACAAGATCAAAAAGGTCGACAAGAAGCCCAAAAACTGAAGAAGAAACAAGAAACTTTAATTGTCTCTCCATCTCGAATTCGAAAGTTGATTGCTGCCCAGTCAGACCCTCTCCTTGCCAAAGAAATCTTTGACTTGACTTCGCATCAACCAAATTTTCGACACTCATATGCTACATACCATGCCCTCATTTTAAAACTTGGCCGCTCACGCCACGTGTGCTCTTCCGATCTGTCAAGCCTGGCACACCTCAAGTCCCATCAACATTCCGTCTCCCCCTCCCTCTTCTCTCACATCATTCAAATATATGGTGATGCAGGATTGCCTGAGGAAGCACTCAAAACCTTTTACAAAATTCTTGAGTTCAACATGAAGCCTCTTGTACAACACCTCAACTGCATTCTTGAAATCCTCATAGTTCACCATAACTTCCTTCGTGCTGCATTCGACCTCTTCAGGTCTGTCCATAAATATGGGGTCTCCCCAAACACAAAGTCCTACAACATCTTGATGCAAGCTTTTTGTTTAAACGGGGATTTAAGTATTGCATACTCATTGTTTAATCAAATGTTTAAGCGGGACATCATTCCTGATGTAGAATCATATAGAATTCTAATGCAGGGTTTGTGTAGGAAGAGTCAGGTTAATAGAGCTGTTGACCTTTTGGAGGATATGTTGAATAAAGGATTTGTTCCAGATACACTAAGCTACACCACTCTGTTGAATAGCTTGTGTAGGAAAAAGAAGCTTAAGGAGGCTTACAAGCTTCTTTGTAGGATGAAAGTAAAGGGATGCAATCCTGATATAGTGCACTACAATACAGTCATTTTGGGCTTTTGTAGAGAAGGTCGTGCTATCGATGCCTGTAAGGTTCTTGAGGACATGCCCTTAAATGGGTGCTTGCCAAATTTGATGTCATACCGAACTCTAGTCGGAGGGTTGTGCAATCAAAGCCTGTATCATGAGGCAAAGAGTTTTATCAATATAATGATGTCAAAAGGGTTTTCTCCACATTTTTCAGTTGTTCATCTGCTTATCAAGGGCTTTTGTAACATGGGTAAAATTGAGGATGCTTGTGAAGTTTTACATGCAATGTTGAGGCATGGGGAAAAACCACACATCGAATCTTGGGCGGAGATTATACCAAGGATTTGTACTGTAGACAACACAGAGATAACGGGGAACATCCTAAAAGAGGTATTGATGGTGGAGATAAGGCCTGATACCAGATTAGTCGAAGTTGGTGCTGGTTTGAAGGAATATTTGATTAGAAAGAAACAAGTTAGATTGCAAAAGCGTTGACTGATCTTGTGAAATGTCTGGTGTCCATCACATTTACCAAATTGATCCTCAGTGAAGCACATAATAGAGCACTGGTCACCCTATTCCCTAATTCAGTGCATTTGGGTTCCATGCCAATTAGGGTTCAGTTGGAAACTGATGAATTTCTCTGGTGGCTGAAAAACGTGTGCTCTTCCGATCTGTGTGCTCCTGGAGAAGATGTTGAAGATATGAGTTTAATGCTATTGAATTTCCAAACTGATTGTTGAATATGCATCCCACATCGGTAAAAAGCTCAAGGAGTTTTTGTACCTGATGGAAAGATTATGTAAGTTGAATTTTCCAGCTTCAAAGCCAGGAGTGGAGTGGAACATGAAGTGCTTCCTTGGGATGAGATTGGATAATGCAATAGATCGGAAGAGCTAAAGCAAAAGAATAAGCAAATGAATGTTATTCTTTGCATATTTACTAGAGTGCACAAATGGTTTTGCACCTGCGTCTTGTAAGCCAGGGCCGTAAGGTGCTTAAGAACACTATGACGTACTGTACATAGCGCCTAAAGGTGCCTAGTGGCTCTCACATTGGAAAAATCGAATAACCTTTTTCCTTTTTCCATGAGCTTACATGTTTTTCTTCTTTCTTTAGATGTTGTATTACTGCAGTGGAATCTGTAATTTGTTCTGGGCTTACTGTTTTCTATGGAGTCACATCTTTCCTTTTTATTTTGACCCTCTTTGGCCACCCTTTACAGCAGAGTGGCCGGCCATTCCTGATAACATGTTTACTATAAGATCACCCAATATTGTGCAATACAAAATAGCAAAATTGCTGATAAGATTTTAGAGATCTTTTTCTTAACATCGCCCAGTATTGCACAATCCACAGGAGGAAATGATATGATACGGGGCCTAAGATTACAGTGGATAAAAGTTTTTTCTTCTGGTGCAATCCACAAGAACAATCGATGTGTATTTCTTTGATATCCTTGCTTGTAATGAAATGAAATTTTACTGTAGAATAATGTGTTTCCATACTATATATCGGGCTAAATTTATGTACCCCATCGGTTACAGCAGCCTGTTCAAGAACTCGTGACGTCTATGGCTCACTTCAACGTGACCTTTATTAAAAATAATAAAAAGGCAAGAAAAGAGTTTCCTGGGAAGATTTTTTTTCTTGGTTTTTTTTTTTTTTTTTTTTTTTTGTTGAGGGGGGGGGGGGGGTTGGGGGGGGGGGGGGGGGGG
>CAVNYN010287562.1:40408-51861 GCA_963692815.1 Nyctanthes arbor-tristis | reverse complement strand
TCAGCAGTGCTTTTCAAGGTTGATCAAGGTGGTTGGGTTCCCCTTGTAATTGCTGCAGCCTTTCTCATCATCATGTATGTCTGGCACTATGGTACACTCAAGAGATACGAATTTGAGATGCACAGTAAAGTCTCCATGGCTTGGATTTTGGGGCTTGGTCCCAGCTTAGGCCTGGTCCGTGTGCCAGGCATAGGACTCGTGTACACTGAGCTGGCAAGTGGGGTGCCACATATTTTCTCACACTTCATAACAAATCTGCCCGCTATACATTCAGTCGTAGTCTTTGTTTGTGTCAAGTACCTTCCAGTCTACACAGTTTCTGAAGAGGAGAGGTTTCTAGTCAAACGCATAGGCCCGAAGGACTTTCACATGTTCCGCTGTGTTGCAAGGTATGGCTACAAAGACCTTCACAAAAAGGATGAGGAGTTTGAGAAAAAGATATTTGAAAATCTCTTCACATTTGTTCGGCTTGAGTCGATGATGGAAGGGTGTTCAGATTCAGATGAGTACAGCTTATATGGACAGCAAACTCATCATTCAAGGGACTTCCTGCTGAAAGATAATACTCAAACTTCTACATCAGATATTGACTTGACGATCACGTCAGTGGACTCGATCGTGCCTGCAAAATCTCCTCTGCATGTTAACAACACAATAACGTCCTCAGGCCAAGGAAGCAGCCAAATGGAAGTCGACGAATTGGAGTTCCTGAGTAGATGCAGAGACGCTGGGGTGGTGCATATACTTGGAAACACAGTGATTAGGGCGAGGAGAGATTCAGGGATTGTCAAGAAAATCGCTATTGATTACATATATGCATTCCTTAGGAAGATCTGCAGGGAAAACAGTGTAATCTTTAACGTACCTCATGAAAGCCTTTTAAATGTGGGACAGATCTTCTCCGTGTGAATATTTTTTACGGACGGACGAACTGTAAGAATTGTAATTTTGTCGTCTAGTCAATGTCATGAAATTTGATGCTTTATCATTTTTTTGTTGAATATTTAATTCCACGGTAACTTCAGAAAAGTTTCATTCTCGTTATCTTGTTGAATATTTAATTCCACGGTAACTTCAGAAAAGTTTCATTCTCGTTATCTCTATAAAAAATTACACGTGATCTCCATAGAAAAGTAGATATTTAACTATATCTGAATTTATTTTATGTTGACATATGACTCGAGTGGTGGTAATCATCACAATTATTACATGATATCAAATGATGAATCCAATTTAATTACACTTGTCAGTTGACAAGAAGATATTGTCACATTAAAAAGTGATTATCACCGTTGATAATGAATAACAATATCTATGGGTTCCATTTCTAGTGAACTGAAAATGAAACAGTCATTCTGTGATCGGTTGAAAAAATTGATGATACTATTTTTAGTTTACCGTCTCTGGTATACGTAACTTTTAAATTTTGCTCCGGTTCGTAACTTCTTGAGCCGGGTTTGCCAATTAGAATCTCAAATCAATTAAATAGACAATAACTTGTGAAGATGATGATTAGATAACATATAAATGGAATCAGTTAAAATCTAATTGGAAAGGGAAACACGTGTTATCCTTTCTAACTGCTCGAACTTTTGGATAAAATGATTTAATTAATTTAATACATTTCTAAAACCCTCGATTCACGAGATACTTAATAATTCTCATATATGATACCAAATTGGTACGAACATTGTACATAATCCATTAATCATCACTTTATTATACAGAAACCGTCAAATTCAATGAACAATGCCGATCTCCCATTTATCTGATATATATATATATATATACACACACATATATATACGCACACAAACTGTATGAAGTATACTGGAATACCCGTCTTCTAAAGAAACTGAAGCAATTTATATTACCCACAAACAAGCATTTACAGTACCTCATTTGGATGACGGAGTCTGTGTTGCATGTCCTTGTGGTTTGGTTACGCATGCAGCAGACATCGTACGCAAACGTCTAGCAATTTCAGTAAAGGAAGGACGAGCCATTGGATCTGGAGCCCAACATTGCTCCATAAGTAATCTCCATTCAGGATCACAGAAGCTGGGCACGGGTGGCCTCAATGTGTTATTTACTATACCACCTGCACACAAGGATGAGAAATGTTACTGCTCATTTACCATCTTTTAACTTCTACTGTTGAAAAAAGATAGCTTGCGGTAGCTGACTTCACGTGCACAATTTTCATACTTACACGGGAAAACCAGTATTTCAACTTGAGACATAGATAACTAGTTTCCAGTATATAATGCTGTGTTCGTGATTTCTGAAGCATTGAATTAATGCAGAAACCATTGGCTTTCCTAATTTAGAAGCCATGATGAATTGCAATATAGAAACCCAAGGAAGTTAAAGGGGTTAACAGAAATTGGTGAACACGGAAATAGAGAACAAACCTATGATAGCTCCATAATGCATATTGGCATAAGGTTCCTCGCCAGTAAGAATTTCCCAAAGTACAATTCCGAAAGAGAAGACGTCAACCTGCAAGCATAAAAGCTGAGACCAATATTTGGAGAAACCATCGTTCTTTACTCAACAATCTCAAATATTTTTCACAAACATGGCTTCCTTTCTTCTACGAAATTGATTGATGCTTCAGAAACCTGTAACAAATTTGGATAAAGAAGACGACAGAGAATAACTAATTGAAAGGTTTATGCCTGCATACAATAAATGGCAGGAAAACACATATCTTGATATAATCAGTAATATAACCCATTAAAGGGTACATCAAGCCGAAGATGAAATGTCGCGTCACACTACTATTTTCTATCAGAATCAACCAAATTAACATCCTCCTCTCAACTTCCACAGTATAAACAAGATAATAAGCATGATCTTACCTTCTCCGAAACCTTACTACTGCCGCCATTTAATAACTCTGGAGCCATCCATGGAAGAGTTCCCCTGACACCACCAGTAACCAGCGTATTTCTTTTGATTTTCGACAATCCAAAATCACCCACCTGAATGATGATCAAAGTAAACTGCTTAATATATTGATTTGAGTACAATAACCAGCCATAAATATTTTTCTGCTTCCCTCATTTTCGTTTTAATATCCAGGAATGTTATGAAATACTTTCTTCCTGCAGAAAGGCTATGCATGATGGATTTTGGTTGATCTTACACCGCTAATACATCATTACATGAATATTTACCAAAGCGTCCAATCAACTTAACAAAACAACTCAAACTACTTATTAAAGCAACTGTCATATGTCATCCCAGTAGCAAAATACAGTATATTCTCCTAGTTACCTTGCATATAGGCCGGGAAGGATCCTTCAGGTTGACAAGCAAGTTGTCACATTTCAAATCGAAATGCACAATGTTCCTTGAATGCAGATATTCCATTCCAAAGGCAGCATCCATTGCGATTATGAGCCTCTTGCGACGATCCAGATGCCTGAATATTGACGTATGAGAACCAAGCCATATATTAAGAAAAAAAAAGGAAACACTTATATAGTCTCACAAACTGTGTATGGTTTTCGGATGGAAAATTTACATCTACACCAAAATAATACCTTTCCTTGCTGATTAAAATATGCCCAAGGCAATGCTTTTATAGTCTCACAATTTTTGTACAGTTTTCAGATGGAAAATTTACGTCTATATCAAAATAATACCTTTCCTTGCTGATTAAAACACGTCTAAGGGAACCATTCACCATATACTCTGTCACAGTTGCAAGTGTTCCTCCAGGACCGTCTTGCACTACACCATAAAATGCTACTACATTGGGATGGTGAAGCTTTGAAAGAATTTCAGCTTCGCGCCAGAACTCAACGGCCTACAGAATTTTTTTACAAGCTGATTATCATGAATTGAGCCGAAAGAGAAATCTGCATACATAGTACATAAAACAGACCAGACGCTCCTGCTCCGATGAGCGACCTGCAAAACAGCTCTTCTTTATTCTCTTGATGGCAACATCTGAACCCCTCCACTTCCCATGATAAACAGTTCCATAGGTTCCCGAACCTAATTCCCTCAACTCTTCAAGATCTTTATTCTTTATAATCTGTAATTGCAACAGGAGAAAATGATTTAAGTGGCTGAATTAGTCTTATAATATTTTGCCAAAATACAAGCAGATATCCTTTTATGATTTTCCCCCCTTTTTTCCCTGGTGATAAGGTCATAAGTGCATATAAGGGAATATTTTAAATCAAAGCCCATCTTCCAGATCGCATCACAGTAAAGGAGAAAAGAACAAAGGAAGATATTCAATGACAGATGCACAAAAGGAAGAGCCGTAATTAAATTGAATTAATCAATTTGAATTATATTAACATTCTCATTGTTAAAACATGGAGTTCAAAAAATTATAGAAAGCTACCAATTATCACCACTCCCTCGTTCAAATAAACGTCAACTTCAATAAGGGGAGATGGAACTACTCTTTCATCATGGGACAATTAACTACTCTTTCATCATGGGACAATCTCCCACTTTTGGCAGACAACAAGTTCAGTACTGCCGGTCAAACAGTGGTCAAAACAGTACATTTACTGAATGAAAGGGTACAAAACCAATCTGACTGATTTTTATTAAAAGCACTAGGAGAAATCTCCAGTTTTCCTTTCTTCCTATCCGTATCCCACAAGTATTTCACCGCCAGGCTACCAGTGATGTCTTTTGCAAACTAATTGTTCTTCAGGTTATGTAACTAACTTCTCCAAACCACTAACAATTTATAAGTTACAAGAAAGCACAAATAGAAAAACTATTTACTAGCAATTAGTAAGTCTGTATAAGATATCTAGAGAGGAAATGAGAGGTTGAGTAGAAGATTAGGCAACAATGATGTCAGGTGTCATCACACAAAAAAAGCAAATATTTTTCAGTGTAGATGATGACAACCATATGCATGAAACTGCAAGGACTCTGTAAGATGAATTGAGTCTTTGGTGTGTGAAGTTCTTGATGAGAATTTTATTGTCCTTGAAGGGTTGAGACTTTAGTTACAACATAGCTGCTGCACTTAATCAGAACAGAGATTTTTTAGGAATAAGAAAAAGTTGAGTTCATACTGTAACTACATAACTCTGAAACACTTCTTTTTGTCTTAGATAACTGATGGGGCTATTGTTTCCCACTATAAATTGCCAAATTAAAAAAGTCAAATCAATTTTAAACAAACATTTCTTGGGACTCAAAACTATCTTCAACTACTTTTCATTGCAGGACCCACAAATCCCCACCACTCCTTTTATCGAACTATAATGGGAAACAAACAACCGGAAAGTTTCCCAGGTAGGAAGCATTGCGTCTACTTGTATATAATTGTCCTCATCATTTTTCTATGGACGCATTTTAAAACGTTTTTGTATGTTGTGTATGTGTGTTAAATGACTAATTTTGGCTTGCATGTGTGGAACATAATAATTAACTTTCCAGATTATATAGCTTAGTACCTGCAGCATCCGGAGATCAAAATCTCCTAGGGAGGGATCAACAATGGGAAATCTTGCTTTCTGTCCTTCTTGCTTCTCATCCTAAAGTGATAAAAAGATTGTTAGGAAATACAGATAAATCAAAGCACATTCCTCAAGTTTGCCTTAAGAGAAAAATGAAATACCTTATATTCATCTTCAGGCGTCCTTGTGTCCATTTGACCATCAAATTGCTGACTTGGAATACCAGAGGTCTGGGAAGGATCATAATCAGAAGGCAAATTCATGGTCTCTTGTCCGATGGTACTAGTTGGTTGTTGCTGAATGTCATCCTCAAGATTGCTAGGAGAATCAACGTGATCAGTTGCAACTCCACTAGCTCTAGGAAGAGGATAACTATATCCAATAGACTCAGCTTCTCCAACATTGGCATGAGTAGATGAGAAACCAAGATGATCCTGATCCATGAGCGATGTATCCTTCCTCACAAAATCATCTTTCGCCAGCTCCAGAAAGAATGACCAGTGCTTAGGTTCGTGTTCCATATTCAAGCTCAGACCAGTCCCATCTCTCTGCAGTGGAGTCATACCAGCTGATGATGTATCTATTGTTCTGGCTTCAGAAAATATATCAGACAAGAAATCACGAGGAAAACGATCATTAACATCAATAATGATGTCCCCTTGCCCTGAAGTGCCAACACCAACAAAGAGTTTACCTTGGGAAGCAGTTATAGCTGGTATTTCTGCACCAGTGATAGGCTGTGTTTTCCCCTCTGTGGTTTTGTCAGTCATTTTGCCCCAATGAAGCTTCATATAGTCAGAAGCAGGTTCATTTTGAGAATATTCAGAACTTCCTTGGCCAGTTAATTCAGGCTTGTGAAGATTTGGTTCAAGATTGTCCTCACTAGCATTGGAATTCATTGCGTCGACTTGATCAGAAGCTATCTTTGATTTCTGAAATTCAATAGATCTCTCTTCAATAGCAGGTTGGTCTGTGGGCATAGATTTTGCCAAAGCAAGAAATTCTTTGGTCTCAGGAGCCACATTGTGATCATTCAACTTACCAATTGATTCTGTCATCTGTTGTGAAATATCAGATAAGGTGTGTGTCATTAGGAACTGGGAACCAGAATGATCATCCGACTTGGACAAACGATTAGGCCCTGCTTGTTCTCTTGGAATTCTTTCTGAGTGAAAGAGGCTATGAGGAAGCATCATTGGTTCATAGCTCAAGTCATTTGAATATGCCTCAGAATCAACATGCAGAGGCATAAATGCATTACCAGATGCGTAATACTGCTCATCCACATCAATCCTCCGCATTTTCACCTCCTTGATGGCATCTGGAGGAACTGAGCTGCTTGTAGATTCCTGACTATACTCAATAATGGTTGTTGGAACATGAGTTCCCGTGTTTGCAGCAGCACTGATGATAGATGCATCCTGTCTTGTGATGTCATTTAGAGATGAACTGTTATGTAGATGTGAAGGGACAATCTTCTCATTTTTGAAAGACTGCATTGGACTAGACGCGCTGATTTTCAGGCTTTCGTCTGTCGTCTTTGCATCCTTCATAAGCAATTCCTTTCCTAGAGAGGGATCCTTTAAAAATTCAACCTTCTCTGGGATTGAAGTTTCATTTTTGATCTTCGCCTTTGATGCCGACACCTCTTGAAACCTCTTTTTCAAGCTACCATAAGGCTGCTCCACTGCTACAGCCTCTTTCGAGGCCATGTGCCCATAAGCAGAAGGTGGTGGACCCAAGTTTTCATCAGGTGGCGCATGACTTGATGGGTGAGAAACATAGTTATATTGCAATGGAACAGACAAAGGGATATTGTTTTCATTATCCACATCTGGGAAGCTGTCTATGCGGTGGACTCTTTGCGAGGGATTCAATTCAAGCTGGCCTTGATTTATTCTTTGCACGTGATAACCACGCAGATTGGACTCAGAAGCATGTGATGAAGTTGGTAGAACCGTCTGAGAAGATTGGTTTACTGATGGCATAGCAACTTGTGGGTGCAGTGAGCTGGCAACTGCAATTTGACCTGTCTCCTGCTCAACACTCAAACTTAGCAACTCCTCCAAATTGTTTCCTGAAGTGCTCTCCATGGCAATAGAGTTCCTTCTGGATCCAAAATCCATGCCATTTACAGCAACGACATACTGAATCTCAGTGTCACCATCAGCATTCTCAAGAGTAAGATGAGAATCGTTTATTTCATTATTTGAAATGAGAAAAATCCTGAGTTTCTGGCCTCCACCATCTTCTAGTACATTACATTCCTCCATCATGTTCTGCAGATCCTCATCACAGGACACTGAGACCAATGCGTCAAGATCCTCTCCAGGAAGCTGATATTTAATTGTATGAGGATGATTATATACCATCAATGTTTTCTGCACAAGCTCCTCCCAAGAAATATCCTTGCTTATCCGAGTAATACGTGTTTCACCTCCAACATACCTGAGTTTCCCATCACTTGGACGAGGCAAAATTTTTCCGTCAAAACTGCAGAGCACCTTCAACAATGTTGGCGAGCTACCAGATGACCTTGAGGAAGCATTTATGTGAAACCCATGTCTATTCTTACTTTTCGATGAGGTTCGAGTTACTGACGGGAAGGGCTCACTATAAACTTTTCCTTCATTTACAGAAGAATAATTGCTCTCAGGAGTTGGATTTCTACTCTTTTCTACAGTGAGAATAGCGGAAGTATCATGTCCAAGTGTGCCCTTTACGTCCATATGCAAAGTTGAAGTATTAGATTCGCTAGAGGAATTTAGAACTATACGCTGCCTGGGATTAACCCTATCCCGCATAAATTCAAGAGCAAACTCTTCGCCAGTCTGAATGGAATAGTTCAGAACAGGTCTAGCACTGACTGGTAAATTGAGATCAGGTCTAGTGCCAACCGGTAAATTGAGATCAGGTGGTCTGATGTTAGTGTTAATCAGGCTGAAGGGATCCTGGAAGGTCGGTTGATTCACAGAACCAAGCCAATGACTTCTAGTCTCACCAGAACTATAATGAACTTGTTCATAGTTCTTATACTGTCCCATTTTAGTCTTTTCCATGTTCAGATGAATGGGGAAAAACACCCAGATATACAAAAGATATTTTTACCAAGAAAAAACACAGGGGACTTTCCCAACCAGAAACTTTTAGTCCTCAATCAGGCTCCAAAATAAGAAATAAGCTTTCATTCATTTCTTAAATTAGTAAACCTGACTGCAGTACCCCCACTGCTAGACTAATTGTTACCGTGACCGATGACTAATTTTCTGAGAGCGGTACCTGCAAGCACGTAAATGGATAGTGACAAGAACACCTTTAGCCATATTGCCTTGACGCCCTATTTAACTGAAGTTCAAAATCAAAGCTTTCAAAAATACATTATTATTCAAAAAGATGAATCTTTGCCTGTTGGCGTTGTCTTTCTTCCTTTTCAAGACAACTCCTCTACTTTACATTAATTTCCTTCTCTTTCTTCTTACTTCCAGATAGAGTTTAATGGTGGAGCAGCATGTCAAAGTTTTAGCAACTATAAACATAAGATAATGTTAAGGTTTCTTGCTTGGACATTAGTCTACAAAAAGCCTAGAGCCAAAAATAGTTGCTTGAATTTATCGGGGGCAGTTTTTACTTTTTATGGTATGCATTACCAATAATGGCAAGATTATTCTACTAGTTAAGGATTATAGAAGGATATTTTAGACAGAGACAATTTTGCTCCTATTTAATCCTCCTCAAATCCAGAATTTTTCAAACTGTACATTTCTAGCTTTTTCTTTTAATTTAGTCTTTTTGTAGGATTTATCGCTTAATGTGAAAATGTACAGATCCCAAGCTCCAGCAATGATCAACTGAATTTCTGGTTAGAACTTATATGTAAACATTCACTAATAATGGATGCATAAATAGATTCCTAAAAGAATTTAAGCATTCAAAACAGTTAACGGAAGATTCTAACACTTCATCCGAGAATCTAAAAGCACTTGACGGTAAAAGAAAGCGATTGGAAATCAATTAAATTTTGCTTAGAATAGAAAAGCACTCAACGGTAAAAGAAAGTAGTAATGACGATTTAGTTATAAGATCACTTTGGCAGAATTCATTCCGATAAACTATCATAGAAATCATTCTAGACAGAGATCGAAACATCACAACTGAAATTCTACAAAGGAAGTGAAGTAAAAGTTTCGATTTCAGTTAAGCCGAAAATTTTTACCTTCAGACGATGAACCGATGAATTAACTTTTAGTTAATTATACAGCCAAGTCTCTCTCTTTCCCGCTGTAGTTGGTGGAGTGTCTCGATCCTCTATATATATGTACACGGATGTGTCCCTTGAATTCTGATACAGCCACGCCAGGTTCGGCTTCTCTCGTGTTCATTTTTATTCCATTGAAATTTCTGTGGAGTCTTGAGAATAATTTTCAAAATACCTTCTTGTTTTTCTTAAGATGTGCAGAATTTGTTTTTATATTTACTTAAATATTCGGACGGGATTATCTCGCCATAAAAACACATGATGAGAGATTATTTGGGAGACTTAAACAGTATAGCTTCTGGGTCCCGCGTATGTGCGGATTTACACAATTGTCTCAATAATCTCTCTGTCATGTATACATCTAGCAGGAGATCCTCGCTAGTCATTTACTCCATCTTTTTGAAAATCACAATTTTTAGAGTTATATGTGTAAATTAAATGGTATGTGCACAAATTTTTTATACATTATATATACAAATAACACTTCTCTTTTCTTCTTCAACCATAAATTGACAATATGTCTGATTGATATTTACATCTTTATTAATAAGCAAAAATTCTAAATAGACATTAAAAACTGACATTCTCGAGGTTATGCACAAGATTCTTTTGTCCCAACTCTTTTTCTCGATTGACTCAAGGTAAGAGTGAGGGAATATATAGGATATTAGTGTTTTTTATGATTATTCAAATTTTCATCCGGCAAATAAGTAGAGATGAGAGTTGAGAAAATATAAAAACACAAGTATACACTAATTGAATCAATAATATTAATAGACTTAGTAATCGTAAAGTTTAAGATCGTTTAAAAGACAACATACATTCTTACATATAATCCTTCGTTCATATATATTATAATGAAAAAAATACTTATTACCCCTCTCATTTTAAAAAATCCTAATAAAATGAACCAATTCAAAAAAAATGTAAAATGCATTAAAAAATTTAAATAATATTAAACTCATCAATACAGACGATAGAGATGGTGCATTAAAAAATTATGATGGATTAGAGTTTATTTTATAACTGAAATTTCAGATTTAGTATGTTAATTTATTAGTGAAAAAGATTAACAAACAAAATAAATAGACAAAATAGTTAAGATTTAGTTGTTAAACCCAATTGTCATATGATCAAGTCTTCTTTGAATTATTTCACAAAAATTTTTGTTAAAAAGAAAAGAAACAATTACCGCACTATTTACCAAATAAAAAAATGAGAAAATCGCGGAACAAAAAGTATCGAGAATTAAGTAGTTTAATTAATATATACAACGGCGAAGCCAGGACACAAAAGTGGGGGGAGTCGGATTGAAAAAAAAAAAGCTCTCTTTTTCCCCCAAAATAGTAAGCAAACTCAACTCAAGTGCGTTACAAAGTTTGCAATAACTCAAAATAGGCTAAAATGTTAGTTGGATCCTACGATTTTTTACTTTAGCCATAAGTTCTTCTATAAAATCAAAGTATTTAATAAAAATCCATTAGAAAACTTATTTTACCTTAGATAATTCACTTATTAACAATAAAAAAAATTAATATGATCAACTAGCCAACAAGTCAAGAAATTAGAAACCAAATAATAAACCATATACAAACAAATATCCATCAATCATCAAAGCATAAATTCAAAGTCCATTGTAAATTTGTAATCTATTCCTAATTCCAATTTCCAATATTCAACCATATGTCACTACTCACTACAACAGTACAACTTAATTTTCTTCAAGATTTCAACCAACAAAAATCAGTTAT
>CAVNYN010287562.1:0-40388 GCA_963692815.1 Nyctanthes arbor-tristis | reverse complement strand
CAAACTCAACTCAAGTGCGTTACAAAGTTTGCAATGACTCAAAATAGGCTAAAACGTTAGTTAGACCCTACGATTTTTTACTTTAGCCATAAGTTCTTGTATAAAATCAAAGTATTTAATAAAAATCCATTAGAAAACTTATTTTACCTTAGATAATTCACTTATTAACAATAAAAAAATTAATATGATCAACTAGCCAACAAGTCAAGAAATTAGAAACCAAATAATAAACCATATACAAACAAATATCCATCAATCATCAAAGCATAAATTCAAAGTCCATTGTAAATTTGTAATCTATTCCTAATTCCAATTTCCAATATTCAACCATATGTCACTACTCACTACAACAGTACAACTTAATTTTCTTCAAGATTTCAAGCAACAAAAATCAGTTATGTGCTCTTAAAGGCTTAAGCTCTCTATATGATTATATATGAAATTCAAGTATTAAACCATATAAGCATAAAATTCAACCATTCTCATTGCAATTTGCAACCATTCTCATTGCATAACCATTAACCATCTATGTATATCTCAATTATTATTCAAGCACAATGCAGGGACAACTGAATCAAATTTCATACCGAAAATTAAAACTTTTGCAATGTCAGTATTTGAAAAAAATAAATTAATTAAAACTTTGATTTTTTTCACATTTTTCGAGTTGGAAAAACCTTGCATTGTACCAAAAACCTGCAGCTTTTATCATTTATCTGACAAAAAAATTAAACCCGGACAAGGAAACGGATCGCAGGCAATAAAACCCTTGATAAATAAGGGAAATGTGGGAAAGATACGAACTTCGGAATTTCCAATTGTAGATGATCTCCCAAAATAGCAACAATTGAAGGCTTCTTCAAAACTTCTATTAAATCACAGATAAATTTGCTTATTCTTTCCCCTCTCTTCCTTATAAGATTTTTCGAACTCTTTTCTTTGAATATATGGTTAATTTGTAAATTGTAATCTATTCCTAATTCCAATTTCCAATCTTCAACCATATGTCACTACTCACTACCACCGTACAAAATAATTTTCTTCAAGATTTCAACCAACAAAAATCAGTTATGTGCTCTTAAAGACTTAAGCTCTCTATATAACTATAAATGAAATTCAAGTATTTAACCATATAAGCATAAAATTCAACCATTCTCATTGCATAACCATTAACCATCGATGCATATCTAATGACCTATGTCTATCTAATGTGTGAATTAAATTCTTTATAAATTTGGAATTTAGAGGTAATTTGGCTATTTGCTTAGATTAGGGCAAAATCAATTTAAAAATTAAGGCTAGAATAAAAGTATAAAACTTACCTGATTGAAGCTAAACCCGTCGCCTCACAGCCCCAACCTCACCGCCGGCACTCTCCTGGGATGTCCAGACTGTCGCCAGCCAGAACACGGTGGCAGCGCATCGTCGGACCGAGAGCTTCTGAGTTCGGAGTCCCACCTTCGCCAAGTTGCTTCTGCATTCGATTATGTTCTGTTCTGCATTTTGTTTCGCTTCTCCCTTTCCTTTTGTTCCATCTTGGGCTAACCTTTTTAGTTTTTTCCTTTTTTTTTTTTTTTGGTGCTACAGCAAAACCCCAGCTTGGCTGCCCATTTGGTTCCCCCGAGCCCAATTTCAAATATCCTTGGGGAGGCCCTTAAAAATTTTTTTTTTTTTTTTATGTTGTTAAGAGGCTTCTGCAGAGACGGGCCTGGGTTGGGGCCCAGGAAGGCTCCCTCTGCCTCCGCTAGTGAATATATAGATATGTCTGCACGTGATTTTCTATAGAGAGCCAAATTCTTCCATTATGAAGTGAAAACTGTCACATGACTGTATGTGATTAGTGATTAGGGGATTGATGTAGCTCTCCATAGCCGGATCATTGTCTTTGCCGTAATGACTACACCTGGTGATTCAACAATTTCATCTCTTCCCATTCAGAGCAGCTCCGTATGAGTGAAGGTGTCAGAGAGAGAGAGAGAGAGAGAGAAACATCCCATCCAAGTGAGGGAATCAGAGAGGACTGGAAGGAGAGTAAGTTTGAGTGAAAGTATCATTTCTCTATCTCTCCACCTCCACATTTATTTAGAGCTTGTTTGATCTTCTTTATTGTCCAAATTTATAAATTTACTTATTATTGATTTGACATTTAATTCGATAATTATTTAATTACAATTAAATATTTCACACATTTTTATATTTTTAATACACATTTTACATCTCTCCTCATTATAAATTCCCTAAATAAAGAGAATAAAAATAGCACTTAGTATTTTATTCGTCGTTAACATATTTCAAAGATATCATGTTCCATTTTTCCACTCAGCCTCATGCGTCAAATAAGCGTTGTCAATCCACGACAAAGCCGAATACCATGATCTTATGGAATAGTCGAATATACCGTGCAATGGTAGCGTACCAAACACGCGCCCCTGAGTGAGGACAGATTGATACCTCCGAACATGTAAAATTAACTACTATATTCGCCTCTCTAGTTCCAAATTCCCTTTGTCTTTTCGATCATGATGCGCTATGTTTGGTAAGAATTTGAAAATTGAGTTGTTTATAAATAGATTTAAAATTAAAATTTAATATATGTGGCGTAATATAATCATGTTATGTAGAGTTAATAATTAGAATGATGTAAAAACTTACATCACATTAAAGAGGTGACTTAATAGTGTGTTGTCGTGTCTTTAAAATTTAAAATTTAAATTAGTTGATAAATCGAGACACTTTTTAAATGCTAATCTTTAGTTTCAATTATTGTGAGTTGTGACAACACTTTGTCTTTTAAATGGGTTAATATATTTAATGTAGCGTTGTACATCATCCAATTGTAGTTTATTTCTAGTTGCACATATAGGAGCCGTCTGGCTAAGAAGAGTATTACTCTCCCCTTAGGGAGAGTATACTCTCATGTGACTGCATGTGATTGGTACAGCCATGTGGCTGCATGTGATTGGTACAAACTTATAAACTTTCATGTTTGTTTATTTTTTTAAATAATTTGATATGTATTTCTTTTTGCACAATGCATACAGGTGTAAGAATCTTGTGATATGTAAATTGTTACCTAACATAATGTCTGTAGTGTGATTTGTTATTTATAAATAAGGGTAATTTTGTCTAAATAAGTATTTTTCTTTAATTTTTCTTTCATGAAAGTATTTTATTAATAGTAAATGAAATGTAATATATGAATGGTAATTTTTTAAAACATTGTATGCAAATTCGAAACATTATAAACTCAGTATGTATTTCATTAATTTTCTTTCAAAAAGATTTATAAAATTTCATATTATTTATTTTTTAAATAATTTGAAAGGTATTATTCTCGTGCAACACACATGTGAGAATATAATTTTATTAAATCTACATCACTCATTTCACCTCATTATAATTTCTCATTATAATTTAATTTGAATAAATAGATACAAACAATTACTAAATGAAATGTGGGCTATATGCATTAAGCATAGGTAACTCTGAGCACACTTTTAAAATGCAAACGTAAACAACATACACAAGAAGACGTAGTTACGTAAATTGAAATGATTATATAAATCATAAATTTATAAATTTTATATTTATTCAGTATTTCTTTAACATACAAACGGGTGACATTGGACACTTATCTTAGGAATATTCATTAAATAATCCAGTTATACCATTTTGGGAGGTGCCATCTTTTATAAGTACTAGTGGGCCATGCATGCACTGCAAGCAAGCAGCCTGTAATTATATTTTTATTTTGGGCAAAATTAGACAAACTAATACCTGCAAGCGTTGAATATACAGAACATATGCAAGGATTATCATAGTAGTAGAATAGTGTAGTTACACTACATGGATTAAAAAGTCAAATGTTTTAATTATTTTTTTAGATAAAAAAACTAATTAATTAATATAAAAAACTAATCAAATGTTTTGATTAGTTAATTAATATAAAATGAACAAGTTAATATTCACAACCAGTTATCTATTGCCTCTGGAGCAAAGTATTCTCCGGAGTACATCAATTTGTATCACCATAAAGCAGTGGATGATGCCATAACAATAGACACAATAACACAACTACCATAGGCACGACTTGCTTAATAAAAAAAAAAAAAGTTACATGCTGTCTTGCACTCTTTCAGATTATGATATGATATCACAGTGTCAATTTAAATATCACAATGGCCAATGCAAGGAATTGTTGAGACAAAAGGCAGCAGAGTTGAAGTAATTCTGATATGTATTCCAAGTACCCAGTACCGTCAAATTCCTACACAATCATACAATTATTTAACATGTTAAAAGTGAAATATCCAAAATAGAAGCAAATTAATTCAAATGAGGAGAAAGTAAATTAAAAGCTTACATAAATGTCAATTTGCTTAACAAAGTTGGAGAAGTTATCGTTGTGCTTGAAGTACCCACTTGGGAAGAAAATCTGGAATCGTCCCCATATTATGAAACTATCAATGGCTTTGCTCTAAGAAATCAATGAGTAGTGGATCATCGTCCACCATCTCGTAGCACTTAATCAAGAGAGGAGGCGAGGATGTTCCGTTTCAATAGATTTTACTATAATTAATGTGATCCACAGTAACTTAACTCATAAAAATTTGATTTATTTCGAAATTAACCTACAAAACCCATCAACAAATTTAAATCAAATTTGTGATCTCCAAATTTTTGCATTGAACTTCTCGTAAAACTGGAAAAAAAAAAGGAAAAGAAAGAAAGAAAGAAACCCAACTCAAAAAATTTAGTCTAACTTCTGCAGGGAGAAAGACAGGTAGAGAGAGAAATGATCCTACAATGCCTTTTGTTTCGATATTCCCAGAATGATAAAGAAAGAAAAATTTATTCTGATTGATTAAATTTCTATACTTAAATAATATAAAACTTAAAAGTAATAGCCAGATATATATGAAATTAAACACGATAAAAGAAGCAAATAAATGATGCTCACCTGTACGGTATTTGGCTGCACTTTTTTCCATGATATATGATATTCTCTCATATTTGTAATCTCTTTTGCCAGCTAATGACTCTTTCCATGTCTTGTCTTTATTTGTTTCTTAAATTATCAAGGACGGACATATAAAATGGAAAAATAAATAATGAAAAGAAAACTCTGATCGTTGACAAAACAAAACGTATCTTATGAGAGTTGAAAACAATAATGAATAATAATGTCAAAAATTTCATGTTAGCAAGGTCAAGGACCCAAATTTCATATTTCAGTTGTGTTACATACCAAGAACTGTATGCATTCACCTTAGTGAGGTCAAGGACCCAAATTTCATATTTCAGTTGTGTTGCATAACAAGAACTGTATGCATTCACCATTGTTAAGACTTAAGAACAATATGAGGCATTATAGCATTCTGATCAAAATATTTGTACTTATCTTGTTTTTACCATGAGCCTTAATTGTTTCATTTTTGGTGCCTTATTCATTAGTACTATTTGTCTTTTTACTATAGTATACAAACCGCAAACGGTTCAATTAGAAAAATAAGTGTATTTCAATGGAAGAGCTCGTCAATGGGGAAGATGGACCACAACAAAATGAGCCATCAAACAACATACCTTAAAACTTTCTTTTACGGGAAAATAGGTTGAAATCTAATGATGTCCCTGGAGAGACATTTTTCTCCCTAATGATGATCTAACACTTTAAATATCGGTGATAGGAATGAACTACATTTCCTTGTATAAAAATATGATTGACTTGGGTGTCAAATAAAATTATTGAAAACTAAATTATATAACTAGTTAGAATAACTTGAGATGGTAACATATAGATGAAATGAAAATATGATATTTCTTTTGTGTTCGAAGGATCTTGATGCAAAAAATTGTTTCAATTATGTTTCTTGTATTCTTATACTTGTTTTGTTTGCTTTATGCTAAATGCATAGTGTCTTCATTAGCGAGCTCAATTTAGACCATCCACATTTGTAGTGTTAAAGTAGGTTGTTAGTAGAGTTGTTGATTAATAATTCAAAAAACAACCTATATTGTAGTGTTAAGGTAGTTGTTAAAAGCATTTAATTTAACAAGTTGTTAGTTTTATTGTTAAAGTTAACAACAAACTTAACACTTTATGTGGTATTATTTCTTCTTTTTTTATTTTAATTAAATTGAGATTGACCCACCATTTAACTATTAAATTGATAATTAAATTTAATACTCTTATTTAGAATCACCAATGTGGTATAAATTCATAGTTAAATTTAACTTGTTTAGGTGTCATTTAACAATCACTAAAAACTCTACTTTTTGCTTATATGGATAGTTAAATCTAACAACATCAATATGGATGCTCTTAGCTGTATTTATTGCCTAAAATTACTATAGATGATGCCTAAATTAAGAGCTTGCTTGATGCTCTTTATTTTAAAATGTGGAGAATTTATAATGAGGAGAGAGGTAGAATATGTATTAGGAATGTAAAAAGGTGGAAAATGTGTGATTGTAATTGAATAGTGATAAAATCAAATGTAAAATCAATGATAGGTAAAATTATAAATTGGTAAAATAAAGACCATCAAGCAAGAGCTAAAGAAGCATATGTAGAAAAAACGTAACACAGCCGAGAACGTGTGAGTTAAGTGTTTTTTAGCAATACTTTTCTAGAGCCTTATGTATGCAGCAAAAAGCATTGGAGGTAAATCGATCATATTTTAGAATTCTTGAGAATAACATAAATTGGCAACCTATGTAATATGTAGCGTAGCTTGAGCTAGAAGTACTACCTATAATCCCTTCTTCAAGATTAATATTGTGAAATCATTTCTTTTCCTAAGAGAGATTTATCTGGTAGTTATCGCTCTCGCTAAAGTTTGTTGCTTCATTCCTAGGAAAGCATATGAGGATACTCATAGTACTCAATGAAGAAACAAAAAGCTTTTCCATAATTGTGTTCTTTCAACCCTTTTTAAATTGTAATTATCTTACAACGCTCTTAGTGCTAAAATAGTGTTTTTGGACATCATCACAATCATCTTTATATATGTAGGAAATTTAGTGAAGGAATAATAATAATAATCTTAAGAAGATAAATGTTGCACAACTAAAAGAAACAACACCAGTGTTTAAAAGGGTTATCACAAATATATGCAAAGCATATGCCAAACAGAATCATTAAGTCACTAATCATGATTATTAAATAAGATACCATGCCTTGATAGAATTGTGAACAAACTGAATTGCTTTTCCAGCAATCCTCCTCCATCATTGTCCAATCAATGTATCCCTACAAAAACATGCAAAAATTTCTCAATTAAGCAAATAAGTATTTTGAAATTGAAAACGCAAACAAACAAAATTCCTGACTTTTTAATTGGTATAATAACTAAAAAAAATCAAAATTTTTAATGAAGAAAATACACAACTACATGAGACACCAAAAAACAAACAAAAATTTATTGCTTTCTAATGGGTATAATGTCTGAACAAATAAAAACTTGCAGTCGACTAAACTCCCATATAATTTTCTATTGGCCATCTTCCCCACAAATTATAGAAAGAAAAAAAAAAAAACCTAGGTCGTAAATCGACACTACAACTATGTAACTCCAGTCATCATCATTTGTACCACGTAACAATCGAATATAGTACGTAATCAGTTGGCTACGATTCCGGTTTGCAATTCACTCAACATCCCGATCTCATCGACTGTGAATCGAGATTGTTGCCACAAATTGTAGCATCCTCTACGCCAGGTAAAAATCTCTTACTAGGGCTTGAATTACATAACGTGTACTCTAATGAAGAGGAAAAAAGGCAGAACGCAAGGAAAACAAGAAGCAAGGTGTCGGAGAATGTAAGTTCTGATTATAAGGGAAGCGGTATGGCTATGGTGTTGTCTCAGGGTTTGAAAATGAAAAAAGAAAAGATGCGAAAGGGCAAAATTGGAAAATAGAAAAAATGTCGTCCAGGTCCAATGGTACCTTGGGCTTTGAATGTTGTACAAAATTGGCTCTACAGTGCCAATTGAAGTTAGCAGCTTATATATATTTAGGACTAGATAATTTTTTATTCACATCAAAACTAGGTTTTTAAAGAACATTGGTTTGAGACATGGTAAAATATGAGGCTAACATGGAAAAAGTTTCTAATACTTTAAGAATACCAAACACTCAATGCTCCTAACTAAGGCCATCTCCAACTCTCGTCCTCTATTTTACAGCACCAGTACTCTAAAATACAATACAACATCCTCTATTTTAAAAAATTTCTCCAACTCACATACTCTATATATTCTCTATAACCATTTTTTCTATGTTTCTACAATGTCATAGGTTGCTTCCATTGTACTAATTGGCTATAATGTTTTATCTAATAGATCCTCTTTGTTTTTATGATATCGAAAATTAATTTCCTTTGTTTTATAAGAAATAACACGTTGCCAAGAACCGAATTAGACAAAATAATTTAGATTAAATAAATAATTATTGTTTCAAAATAATACTAAATTAAAACGACGAAACCAACACAAAAGACTAAAAACTTAAAAAAAAAAATGGAGTAAACACACGTGAAGATGTAAAAATTAAAAAAAAAAAATCAAAGGAAACAACTAAGAGCTTGTTTGATTCCTTTTATCCTCTTAATTTATAAATTTACATACCACTTATTTGATATTTGATTTGAAAACTGTTCAATTACAACTACATATTTCACACTTGTTAACATTTCCAATACACATTATATCTCTCTCATCATTATAAATTCCTCAAATAAATAATATCAAACAAGCTTTACATATAATAAACAAAAACCTAAAAAAACAAGGAAATGACATTTTAGTAATTAAAGGGAAATGCCATTTCTCACCTGCAAATCTACAGTGGTACACCAAATATGGCACACCACTATTGAAGCCTCCAAAATACCGTGGGAGGACAAATTGTGCTCCAAAATGGAGTTTTTACTCCATTTTGGAGTACGGTTTGAGATACCCTAACAGAGAATTTACATGTATATTCAAGGGCTACAATCTAACAATAGATCTCTTGAATCCACATGTCAATTTTTCATATTGCTAAAGAGGACGGATTTAGTAGTTTTAGAGTACTATAAATTTGATTGTGAGCATGACATTGACACACTACCCATCAATAGTGCATCATGAGTCTGCATAAGATAGAGAGCCGACCATGTTTTCTTTTTAAATCAGTAAATCGCAAATATGTTTTGATTAGAAAAATTTATATACAAGTACGTTGCACATGAATTTTCCACGGTCATTGGCGGAAGGATGGTTTCTCAATCTCAATGGATCCATAGATTTTTTCCAATGGATTTATTTATAAGGTTTCATTGCTTGATGTTTGGGGCGTTCCCTCTTCGTCTTTTGCTGCTTCTAGCAATAGCTCTGATTGCATTTGTTTGTTTTCATTCCACATGGGTCTGTTTTTCTTTTAGTCCTACTATGGAGGTGTCCAATAGATTATGTGGCAATAAGGGCTTGTCACTGCATCTATTAGACACCATAAAATGGTATCCAATGGACACTATAGAATACACAATTTTTCTTTTGCTTCTTTTTCTTATTAAAAAAATAAAAATAAAACTACCTTAGTTTTACCCAAGCAAACATCATAATAATCAATAAATGCAAGCAAAATGATGGATATCTAAAGACTCACAACTATAGACTCAAACTGGACCAAAACATGTAGATATATAAGGTAAATATGACGTTATGTACATGTGTTTTGATCTTTTTAATGGTGGTCATACTTCGAGTAAGATTTTCAAAAAAAAAAAAAAAAATTGTTCCTGACCGTCCATATATAATAGACCGTCGAAGCAAGTGTAACGCTCTAAACTTTTTTATAAAATAAAAAATTTATTAATAGCGGGAAACGAGTACAACCTCACCGACACTGCTCTATGCTCAGGGACTATGAGCTTGCAAAGGACCCAACAAAAGGAAACAAACAGGTCTTGGGGTCAGAGAAAAAGGCCCAACAGGCCTCACCTGGCCGATGCCCATACATTGGGGCAGACCCACAATCCAGAAACAGGTGACAAAGCCCAACACCAAAAGGACCCGACCCAGCACAAACCATGAACAACAGAGGAAAAAGAGAAACAAAAAAATTGAAACACACTTGAAACAAGGAAGATGACAACTGCAACCCTCTTAACTTTTTAAAAGGATTTATTTATTCATCAATATCTGTATACTTGTCCCTTCAAATATATATACATACATTTTTTTTTTTAATTTTTTATGTAAAACTGACAAACTGACAATTCTCATTATGATTCAAGTTATTGAGTACATTGACACTAAACAAAGAAATAAGCCAATTCCAGGCAATACTAAGGTTGCATTCTCTTTAGCGTTTTCCGGGTGTTTTCTATTTTCCAATCTTGAAAACGCAAAAAACATGTTCTCTTTTACCATTTTCTAAAATCATTTTTGAGAATGCCTCAATTTTTTTCTACAGCAAATAGAAAAGCAAAAATTGGGTTTTCCGTGTTTTCTGTGGGAATAGGGGGAAAAAAGAAAACGCGCTCTTTTCCATTTTCCTCCTGACTCTCTCTCTCCCCTTCTAACATGTCGTTCCATCCCCTCCCATTACACACGAGGCCATCTGCATCTAGGGTTTTAGAAGCAACCAAGGCGTTGCAGAGTCCCGTTATCCTCTCGCTGGTCTCGCCATCGACGCGGTCTGCCAATCTCTACTGGTAAGTCTCGCAACCTATCTTCTCTTCTTCATCCCTTTATCCCCCTCTGATTGGTCCTCTTCTCTTCTTCTCATAAGCCGAATGCAAACTGATTAAGGTAAATAATTATTTTCTCATGGTCTAAATTCATATCTTGTTCAGAATTTGTATACAGAAAGGAAAATCATTTCGTGTATATACTATTAATTTATACCATTAATTTATGACTTGAAACAATTCTCTATAGTTTGGTGACCAGTCCCTGTAGTGTTAAGTTATTATTAGTCCTAATCCATTCATTAGACACAGAGACAAGCATATAGGTTAACAAAGAGAAGCTTGCAAGACTCCGAGGAAAATCCAATACAGTTGGTGAAAATAGCGAAGATCCTTATTCGCTTCAAAATTGCATGGACTTGCTGAGCAATATGGAGGGAATAACTGATGATGTATTTGCCAAATCCGTAACTACACTCTGGGACCCAGAATTTAGGATGCATCTCATGATTATGCCTGAAAATAGAAGGAAGCCTGTGCTAGAGCGTCTTTAAGTTGCTTGCTAGTTTGTCATATTGTTAATTATTTTATTCCTTGATTTATAAGAAACATTGGCTTTTTATGTAATGCCGTACTCACAATGGTTTGACGCTTTGTCTCATTAACAACAGTTTGACCCTTTGGTTGACTATTGTTTTGATCATTTTTTTACATGTCCACTTGTGTTGTGTTGCTGGTTTCATTAGGCTAATATATACGTTTAACTCTTTGCGTTGATCATTTCACTGCACGTCTTCATTATTATTGATGTTGGGAGAATTATGTTTGTTGTAAGGCAGCATGTATGCTGATGAGATTACTATGAATCTATGCAGGAAATGTCTAGTTCTTGCCACATTCCATCCAATGAATAGTGATGAAGATCTACTTTGGCTCATAGATGACGAACCTGATTCACAGTCTGATTCAGATATAGCCATGGTAGGGTGCCAAATACTAGCGTCTGTGTATGAGAGTTTTATCCGCAAGACACCATGTAGACCAAATTTTGGAATGATTACTCAAGAAGAACATGACAACTTTATATATATATATATGTATATATATTAGCTAAACCTTGGGTATGAATATTTTGTCTACGTAGCTGATCATTACTCATATGCATTGAGCGTGATCTAAACTTGAATGATAAAACTTTGATTAAATTTTGATGCAATTGTGAACTATGTTTCAAACTCATATTACTTGTTGGTTATCTTGGGACGAAATTGATATTGAAGATTTAGTTGTTCTCTTGATATGAAACTTTATTTAAACTTTATTGACATATGTATGATGCGCATGTCTACGTGTGGCATATAGTGGGAGCAATTTTGTACTACTATATTCGTTATTCATACATGTCAACATAAGTTCTATATAAGAAGTTCCCAAAAAAATAAATTAATTAAATACTAATAATAATCTACAAAACACTTTATTTATGTGTTTAATTTTGACTGAAAAATATGTTGTCATTTATTGATAGTAAAAATATCTATATCTTGATCTACACATAAAGTCATTGCAAGCGCCAATTAAATTTTTTCTGAAAACTGTCAAACAGAAAGTGTTTTTTTATTTTCTATTTTAGAAAACAACTTTCAGAAATGATAAACCAAACGCATTTTCAGCAAATTGGAATAGAATATGGAAAACGGAAAACAGAAAATATTTGAGAAAGTAAAAAAGGAAAACTTAAGTAAAAACAGAACGTAGCCTAAAAGTAATAGGGGAAGTAAAACTACGAGCCCTTTTCAAAACAACCGCGTTAGCACTTCTTTGAGCATGCATCATATTAAAGTTGCTTCAACCCAAATTCAGTTTGGTCATCCCCTGCTAGATAAAGCACGACTAGTGCCCCCCTTTGTGTATTTAAAATAGAGGAAAGATTGGACCATTATGCAACTGATGAAAAAGTGAAGGACTAGAAGTGAAAATCTACTCACATTGCTGTACAAAGAAATCAGAGATAAGGATGATTTACCACCACTTCTGGTGTGAAGAGCACAGTCACTACAATCGTATACACAGCCAAAATTCCAGCAGAAGTTAGTTACAGATTTTTTTTTCTTTTGTTCTAGCAAATTCAATCATCTTGTATATATACCTCATTGTATTCTTGAGATGAGTAATGAAAAGAAATATACAGGAAATTTCCCAAAATTGAGTCTCAAATTGAATCTGTAATTTGGTATCAGAGCCTTCAATGGCGACTGCCGATTCGAATCATTCTTCAAACACAACTGCAGCAACATCAGCGCTACCATTGATGGGTGCTAGCAACCTTACTCCAGTCGGAACCGTTCTCACTCAAACGCCGTCCGTGAAATTAGACAAATACAATTATTTGCTGTGGAAAAATATGGTCATGCCCATCGTGAAAGGTCATAACTTCGATGGGTTTCTACTCGAAACAAAAGCCTGCCCACCGGAATTCCTTGTTACTCAAACTCAGGCAGAAGGGACTCAGACAGATGCACCAGCTACTGTTGAACTATCTCAAAACCCAGAATACAACAAGTGGATGACAACTGATCAATTACTCATCGAATGGCTGTATTCAGCTATGTCCCCTGAAATTGCAGTGAAGGTTATGGGAGCAACCACTTCAAGAAGGTTGTGGTGTGCCATAGAAGAAAATTTTGGGATTATGAACAAATCAAGAATTGTCTTTCTAAATGGGAAGTTGCAGAGAACCAGAAAAGGGGGCCAAACCATGGACCAATATCTTACCACTGTGAAACAATTGGCAGACAACTTGGAAGTTGCAGGTAAAACAATTCCTCTGGCTGATTTGATTATGATTGTGTTGAATGGGCTGGATGAAGAATACACACTCATAGTTGTGCAAATCTCAAACATGGCTACTGTTAGCTGGGCTGAATTACAATCCATTCTAATGACATATGAGGCTAGAATAGAGCACTTGAACTTGCTGAGAACAAATTTGGCCTCTGTCAATCTTGCAAATGCAACTGGCCAAACCCATAATAGGTATTCAAGTTCAAATCAGAGAGGTCAGTTTGACAACTATAGAGGGGGCAGAATTACAGTGGCAGAGGCTATTCAAGAGGAGGTAGATACATAGGAAGCAACAATATAGGCATATCCAGAGGCAAAAACACAGCTTACAGAGGTTGTAGAACTCAGAATGATGAAGCCTGTCAAATTTGTGGGAGATTCAATCACTTGGCCAAAGAATGTCGTTACAGATATGATGAGAAATTCAATGACTTCAGCAATAATCAGCCATTGAACTACCAGAGCTCTGCCTACATTGCCACACCAAATACAGTATCAGATCAAGCTTGGTATGCTGACTCCAGAGCAAGCCACCATGTCACAGAAGACAAGCAAAATCTGCAGAATGTCAGTGAGTATAAAGGTGAGCAAACTCTCATGGTTGGTGATGGTAAAACTTTGAGCATTACACACACTGGCAACTCTGAGTTATCTCTTGGAAATAATTCAAATCTGATGCTTAAAAATGTTCTAGTTGTGCCAAAGATTAAGAAGAAATTGCTCAGTGTCTCCAAACTTACTTATGGTAATAATGTATTTGTTGAATTTCACTCTAACTCTTGCTTTGTAAAGGACAAACAAACGAATCAGACTCTGCTGCAAGGGATGCTTAATGAGGGACTATATCAGCTTAATTTACAAGACCAGAAACTCCTCAAGACCACCTCTACCTCCGAACCTTACTATGCTTTCAATAAACTTTATTTAGCTACTGCCCTAGTGTCAGAAAAACAAAAAGAAAAGTGGAAAATATGGCATAGTGGACTTGGCCATGCTTCAGATTTTGTAATGAGTCAAGTCCTTAGTCATTGTAATGAAAATTCAAGTTTAATGAAGTCGAAATCTTTTTGTGAGTCTTGTCAATTTGGAAAATCACATAAACTGCCCTTTAATTCTTCTGATTCTCATGAAAACACTCCTCTAAGCCTAATACACACTGATGTGTAGGGGCCTGCACCAATTGCATCAGTCAACAATTTTAAATACTATGTTCTCTTCTTAGATGATTATAGCGATTCACATGGGTCTATCCTTTAAGGGCTAAATCTGAAGTTTTGCAAGCATTTCTGCAATTTAAAAACCTTGCTGAAAATAAGTTTGAAAGAAAAATCAAAATGATTCAGTGTGACTGGGGTGGAGAATATAGACCTTTTTCTAACTTGGTCAAACAGTATGGAATTGAACTGAGAATTTCATGTCCCTATACCTCAGTTCAAAATGGCAGGGCAGAAAGAAAACATAGGCATGTTACAGAAATGGGTTTAGCACTGATGGCAGATGCAAAAATGCCTTTGAGATATTGGTGGGAAGCTTTTCAAACCTCAGCCTACATTATGAATAGACTGCCAACTCCAGTTCTAAGAAACAAAACTCCCTTTGAACTCCTTTACAAGAAGACAGTTGACTATAACTCCCTAAAAACTTTTGGATGCAGTTGCTATCCCTGTCTTAGGCCTTATCAAAGTCATAAATTTGGATATCATTCAGCCAGGTGTACTTTGTTAGGCTATAGTGACTCACACAAAGGCTATAAATGCCTAAGCCCTTCAGGAAGAGTTTATGTGTCAAGGCACGTAATCTTTGATGAAAATTGCTTCCCTTTTGAGTCCAAAAACTCAAACAAAAACTCTACTCAAACTCAATCAGGTCAAGAAAATCACTCTTCTATATTACCATATTTCACTTTGTCACAGCCACTAAATCAAAACTTTAATACAGCTGATAAAAACCCTCATGAAGCTACCCAAGCAGCAGATAATGTTTCTAATTTTGTTTCTGATCAAGCAAATGTTGAGGGAAGTTATGAGGTTTTTAGTGAGTTCAATGAGAATGAGAATGAGACTGAAGCTCCTGGAACTTTAGAAACTGATGGTAGGGCTGAAAGTGAAGAGAATGAAGGTCAAAATGAAGTATAGTATGATCCACTATTGATAAGCAGACACCCTATGATCACCAGAGCCAAAGATGGTGTATTCAAGCCTAAAATTTATATTGGAAAGATAGTTAGAAAAGAATGTGAGGCAACTAATATGGAACCTCTAACTGTGGAAGAAGCATTGAGTAACAAAGTGTGGAAGAAAGCTATGCAAGACGAGTTTGATGCATTGCTGAAAAACAGAACCTGGAAATTGGTACCATATTCAAAGGATTACAAAGTGATCAGTAATAAATGGGTTTTAAGAACAAAATTTGACATGGATGGCAAAGTGGAAAGGCACAAGGCCAGATTAGTTGCAAAAGGCTTTTTGCAAACTCCCAGAATTGATTTTAGAGAAACTTTTAGCCCAGTGATAAAATCAGCCACTATAAGGATCATCCTCACCTTTGCAGTCTCTAGAAATTGGCAAATCAGACAAGTTGACATAAATAATGCTTTCCTCAATGGTAAACTTGAAGAGGAGGTTTACATGTATCAACTAGAGGGTTTCATTGACTCCAACAAACGTAAGCATATCTGCAAACTAGAAAAGGCACTTTATGGACTAAGACAGGCCCCAAGAGCCTGGTATGAAAGCCTAAAAAAACCTTGGTCACCTGGGGCTTCACACAATCCAAGGCTGATAACTCTTTGTTCTTTATTATCTCAGATAACAGAACCATGTTTGCACTAATCTATGTAGATGATATTCTAGTGACAGGGAGCAATGATGAGGAAATTCAGAAATTTATCCACATGCTGAACAACAAGTTTGCACTCAAGGATATGGGTCAATTGCATCAATTTTTGGGAATCAAAGTCAGGAGGTATAATTCTGGACTTTTCCTCACTGAAGCTCATTATGTTGCTGAAATGTTGAAAAGATTCGATCTTGAAAATCTAAAACCTGCTATTACACCTATGGCCACTGGAAGGACCTTGTCAAAAAGTGATGGAGAGCAATTAGTCAATCCAACTTTGTATAGAAGTGCCATTGGGAGTTTGCAATACCTATCACATACCAGACCTGACCTCATTTTTACAGTAAACAAACTGAGTCAGTTCTTAAGTTGTCCTACAGATACACATTGGAAGGTTGTAAAAAGGGTATTCAGGTACTTAAAGGGTAGCATGAACTTTGGTCTATGGATTTATTGCAGTGATGGTCTGAATGTTGCTGGATATGCTGATGCAGATTGGGCTTCGTGTCCTGATGACAGGAAGTCCACTGCAGGTTACAGCATCTTTGTTGGTGATACTCTTGTGGCTTGGTCCTCAAAAAAACAACCAGTTATTTCAAGGTCAAGCACGGAAGCAGAATACAAGGCATTGGCAAATGCAGCTTCAGAGATCTCATGGCTACAATCTTTGTTTAAGGAACTGAAATTCAAGCATGAAATTCCAACACTTTGGTGTGATAACCAAAGTGCAAATGCATTGGCTTCTAACCCGGTTTATCATGCGAGGACCAAGCACATTGAACTTGATGTGCATTTTGTTAGAGACAAAGTATTGGAAGGTTCACTTAAAGTAAGAAATATTCCAACCAGCGAGCAGATTGCAGATGTGCTGACCAAGTCTTTACCTTTTTCACAATTCAGAGTACTAAAGGGCAAGCTAGGAGTTAAAGAACCACCTCCTAGCTTGAGAGGGGGAGTTAAAATAGAGGAAAGATTGGACCATTATGCAACTGAAGAAAAAGTGAAGGACTAGAAGTGAAAATCTACTCACATTGCTGTATGATTTACCACCACTTCTGCTGTACAGAGCACAGCCACTACAATCGTATACACAGAGCCAAAATTCCAGCAGAAGTTAGTTACAGATTTTTTTTCTTTTGTTCTAGCAAATTCAATCATCTTGTATATATACCTCATTGTATTCTTGAGATGAGTAATGAAAAGAAATATACAGAAAATTTCCCAAAATTGAGTCTCAAATAGAATCTATAATTTGTATCTATCTCAAGAACGACCCGGAGAAATCCACGGATAAATAGCCATTTGATAGCTTATCTGAGAGCATAAGCTTCGGCTTCTTTGGGCGAAAAGACTCTGTCAAAACATTTGCATTCGACAAGAGATAAAATTACCCTACTCATCCTTTAAAACAAAACTCTATACCTATACGTACTTGTTAATTGTTACTAATTGATGATGATGCATTCCATTGAGAGGCCCGACAAGACTTGCAATCTTTTGTGGATCGGACTTTCACAGAGATGAGCTCAGCTCAACTTTGTTTGACTAGAATATGTGATGGCCAACCCACTATTCTAAGGCTAACTCACATAGTCTATAGTGTCCATTAGTCCATTAAACTCCATAAAATAATATCTATTGAACACCATAGAAGGTCTATTAACCTATTTAGATTGGTCCAGAGTTTAAGAGTTTGATTTTGAATAGAGTAGAAAATTTATGTTGTCTTAAGACATCTCCCTACTGCAGTATAGATCATGTTCCAACTATACTTCATTTTGGATTACTGGTACTATAGAAATAGAATATGGTTTTAGAGTTTCTTCTTATTAACAAAATTCCTTTTATTTTCCTTTTTTTTTTTTTTGTTGTTTTCCTGTTCAAATGTTTTGTTGTTTTCCTGTTCAAATTTTTTGTTGTTATGGTCCTTGCATTTTATTTAGTGGTTTTTTCTGGTCCCCTTGTCATGTCTTCAAGTTTTCTTTTTTTTTCTTTTTCATTTTTTTTTGACTTTTGTTTCTTTTTAAATGTCCTATATTACGGAAGGAAAACAAAGGTATACTTCTGTTAGTAATATGGAGTATAATTATTTAATTTTTATAATAATATGTTATATGGTTGAAAATAAAAATAAAAAGAAAAGAAAAAAATGGAAAAGTGTATGTAATGGTTAGACTTTAGAGTATATGAGTTGGAGATTTTTTTTTAGATGAAATATGTAATATTCTATTTTGGAGTAAGCTTTATACTCTAAAATAGAGTAGAAGTATTGGAGATGTGTTGAAAATTTGAAAAAATAAAAAGTAGAGCAATAAACGAAGTCAGTGGTCGATTACTCCTTGGTCTCAAATCTTGATCCCGTACTCCGCATTAGGTGAGAGTATGACGCACCTCTAAATTCACTCTATTGCCAATTTGCCATCTACAAAAGAAAATATATGTAAAAAGTATGGAAGTTGATAAAAAAAAGGACTATGAATGTTTAACGTTTGGTTTCCTATTTTTCCCTTACAGATTTTATTGACTTCTTTATTTGTCCTTCATACTAATAAAAAAACTCTTCAATTTCCACTCATGCAACAAGGGAGAAAATATCATAATTTTTTTATCGTGATAGTTGTCAAAAAGTATATATATATATGTAAAATCGAAAATCTCCACTGGAACTTTAATAAGACTCAACTTTCAAGATCTAATTATAAACGTACTCTTAGTATTAGGTACAAGTTTTAATTTTTAGTTTTCACATTTATCACCTACAAGTTTTAATATTTATAACTTTTCGATTTAGTCTATCACAATACGTTTAATCAGTTTTTCTTTTTCTTTTCAAATTAAAAATAAATAATTAATATCCCTACTTTAAAAATTCAATTATGTCATATTTATGAAAATAACAAATGGCAAAAGTTGGTATTGACAAAGGCACTGCAAAAATGAATAGCAAAAAGATGGGGAAATAAACCTATAGTAAAAATGAATAAATTGATTACTTACAGCAGACAAGTTTGACGGGGAAAAATGGGACAATATAAAACAGAAAAGTGCCAAAATGCAAATCTGCAATTGCAAGAATTACATGGGTTTTAAAGTTACTCGGTGGGCACCTTAAAAGGTTATAATTATTAAAAAGTCTAATTCAAGAACTATAAATTGAGTTCTTAGTGGAACACAATTATTTATTTATTTTAAAAAAATTCAATCTGTTTAACATCTCATACATAGAAAATTTAAAGTCAATGCTAAAATTAGATAACAATTTTGAATCTATCAAAATGTAAAAGTTTATTATTGATCATTTACATAAGATATGCAAAGAACGTGCTTATTACTAATTTTTAAAAAACAATTGATAGAATGTTTGACAAACAAACACGTAGTTCATATGTGGTTCAAATTGTATCGTAATTGTTAAATGCTTACGTTTCAGTTGCAAGGTTTCAAGTTCGAATTACATTTATCCCCTCTTCCTATATGCCCCTTGTATTAAAAAAAAAAACAATGTGTTACTTGACTCATATTATCACCCATAATTTAAAAAGTGATACGATGTGTTGAAAGAATAAGTCTTCCCAAATGTCCTTTTTGTCAAATACTTTCTGTACAACTTTTGGTTCAAATAGCACTACTCCTACCAAAACACAAGAACTCGAATTGGGGGAAAAAGCTATTTATAAAAAATGGTTGACAAAACATTTGACCCAAAAAAAAAAGTGACATATGTGATTAATATTGATTTAAAAATGGTGTAATAATATATTGAAAGATAAGATCATGTCAAATGCCCATTGTACCAATTTTTTGTTCAAATAGCACAACTGATCGCATGATAACAACACTAAAAATAAAAGTTTTGTTTACTAACTAGAGATGGGGAAGAAAAATCCTTCCTCAATTCTTCAAATGACTCATCAAAATTACAAATTTCGTTCTTGTACACATTTGTATCGATTGGTGTATGCATCCACTGCTACTTTATAATGTATTACATGTTTATTTGTCTTCTCTCATTTTTTCTTCACTTCTCTTTCATTTATAGCTATCTTTCTTTACACAATATATATTTTAACTTCCTAGAAGAAGCACGACGCTAACAAGTGTCTTCAATGTCACCAAATGGCTTTCATGCATGACCGATTTGAGAAACATTTCAATTTGGATTTTCATTTGTTATTTATTTATTTATATGTTAATATTACTTTGAGAAATTATTTGAAATTCAAGATCTTATGGTATGATTGTATTATATACATTTCAAATATTCAGTCTAATAAAATTAACTAATATAAGCTACGTAGAAACAACATTTAGGTTTGCTTATTATTCTTTTTAAATTTAAGGAGAAGTAGTGAGTTTGACGTACATAATAATAATAATAATGATAATAATAATTAATAATATTAATGAGGAGGAAGAGGAAAGGAAAGAATGGATAAATGGCGCCTCTCAATTGGTACGAGTTAAATAGCTCGCAATAAATAGAAAAAAAAATTTATAATAACAATTATCACAAGTTATGAGCAAATTAGCTACTAGAGATGTGTTGGGCCAAAAGCTCGACTCACCATTTTTCCATTTATCTAAGTAAAGGATTAAAGAAAATTATACTAGAAACTCAAGTTTAACACTTGAACTTTTCAATATCTAAGATATACATAAAGCCAAAAGAAAAATCTTGGGGATTTCATTTAACATATTATTAATAACTCTCAAAAAATAACTCATTTACTCTAGAAAAGTGAAAACTTACAACTTTTACAAATCCAACATCAAAGGTCTCTCAACCCTGAATTTGAGAAAGGGGCAAAGGGCGATAAGCCGATAACTAGAGGAGGGAAGTGAGGGTTTGTATAGCATCTTCGTTTGCCCTTGAGTAGCTCGTCAAACGCCGTATTGAAGTTGAATTTGGAATGTTAAATCTACGGTCAATAGTTATTAACGCGTCAGGATCTAGGATAAAGTGTTACTATTATTTATAAAGTCGCACTTTATAAGTTGCAAGTTTTTACGTCGTGCATGAGTACCCTTCTTTTTAAGTTTGTATCGCATAAACCCTAATGCATATTGTTTCCATATTTAAAGAAAATCACGTACTCTATTATTGTCATTGTCGTAAGGATGATCGCTCAACTTTTCCAAGGTGCATACTTCATCGTTTTCACGAGGACCCAAGTAGAGACGGCGCCATGGATCAATTAGAAGTTGGGGATGAGTCTAATCTTCCTTCGTGTGATCAACAAATTAGGGATAAAAATATTGAGTGTTTAATGATTAGCATTTCATTTCTCGATATCGTACACACTATATATACAATATCTGTTTTAAACTAACTTCCTCTATCATAAATAGATTAGCAAAGATTTAATTTGACTTAAACTTCTAAATTCTTCAAAATAGAAATAAAATGCTTACAACGGCTACATATAATATAATAATCCTTAAATGAAAATAGTAACCGTGGTTAACATTTTTTACTTACTCCCCGTTTAGGATAAAAAATTGAATATTCAAACTTAATGGCGGCAATTAAAAAAAAACGTGCTACAAATACCTACTCTCCAATTCAAACAAGCTCAAGAGAGAGAATAGAATAGAATAAAATAATAATATCAGCATTGTGTATATAAGGAAGGGCAAATCAAATTCAAACCCAGTTACAGAGAGACTATGCATTTGCAAGAAAGGAGAAGAGATTGAAGGGAGGAAAAGCAAAGAAAAAGCAGAAACAATGGGAAGAAAGAAAGGGGAACAGGCGTCAGCCGAGCCACGTGGCATGCTCCCAGTGGGTGGCACCTGGGCTGTGTTCCCACGACACACTCACCGCTTGCTGCCATTTCAGTGTGTGTGTATGCATCGGGAAGTCCTATTACGGGCAAATCCGTATTCGATTGTAATGCCTCATTCATCCCCTCTCTTTCTGAAAATCTTAATATCTTGCTTATTTCATTCAATTTTGTCTACACCTATTCTTTCTCTCTCCACATTCTTGAATCTGTTACAAATAGACCGTAACTTGTGATTTTAACTCCACCGCTTGAGGTATATCTGTGGGTTCTTATACAAAAAAGTGAGGAAGATTAGATTTTTATTTGTTTTTTTGAGATCGGAACCATAAGCAAGGTATGAGTGTGGTAGATTCAGTGTCATGTGCGGTTGTTTGTGCAATTTGAGCTGTTTCTTTTGTGATTCTGTCTTCATTCTAATGGGGGCAGTGCTTGACTGTTGTGCAAGTTGAGGATTTGTGCTTTAACTATAAATCTTCATCCCCTTTTTTTGGGTGATTAGATGTCAGGCTTTTCTTCTTTTCTATGATTGGAGTTGATGTGCGTGGTTCTCATGTAGTTCTTTCAATCTTATATGATTCAATTTACCATTATATTTTTCACCTTTTGATGGATGTTTGTTTTGACTTTGCTTGAATATATGCTTTACTATGTTCTATGTTGTCTCGTATTTGAAATTTAGAAATGTCAAAGTTTTCTTGCAGTTGGTTAACTTGGTTTTTCCATGATTATACTACAGACTTTTGCTCTTCCGATCTCTAAAGATTAAGATACTCTGCAGCAACTTAGCTGAAAAGGGGAAAAATATATAGAAGAGCATATATGACATCTTTGCTACTTATTAAATTTAAGATGAGATCATTCAAGCAACTTATTGAATAAATTATGGTTTCAGCGTCCTTGAAAAAATTAACAAGAATGAGATGGATGTTTTATTTTGCAACTTATCCAATGAAGGAAGAATCGTGTTTTATACAAGGAAATATTAAGAGAAATAAGTCACAGAAGGTAAAGTGTTAAGAGAACAATATGGAGACAGTAGTGAAATATATATTTACCATTCTAGTTAGTTAATGCAAGGCTCATGCTGACTTTACATAAATGGTTACTTGTTATCATAATGTATTTATTGTTTCTAAATACTTGCTTAAGAAATCGCATCCATTAATCAGAAAAAGATGTTTACTCTTTGTGATTATGGATTATCCTGGAAAAGAAAAACAGAGCATTTTTCTTAGTGTTCTGGATTGGCGGTGGTTTGCATGATTTCTAATTATGTGAACCCTAGTGCATAAACTTGCTTGTGTGTTAAGTAAATATAGTTTCAGTTTGAAAACACTTCCTGGATCAGTTCTTTTTAATACCTACAATGAACTTATTTTCTGTCATTTCCTTCGTTCTAAAATCCTATTCTTATGACGTCATGCTTTTGGCAACAAAATTTCAGTGAGTAACCATCTCTAGACTTGGCATTGGTTTTCTACTTAATAAATTTCAGTTCGCATGACAGCTAATTTTTGTTGCCTTGGAGACTGTTCCTTATTTTACTCCAAGAATCAAGTAAGATCTTCTTTAGATTTCTGAACCTGCTAATATATTGGACTAGTTGGCTTCATAAATTTCTTCTATGCCAATGTTGATTTAATGATGTGAAACAGGCATAATACTCCATGTTTTTTCACAATGCTGGTCCAGTAGATTTTTAAAAGACTTTGTTTCCTTTTATTTTGCCAGTCCGTATCTATATTGAGATATTCATGATGATAAAAATGTAAATTTATTTTTTGATCAATTTGTTTCCCAATTAATTATTTAGTGGTGTAAAAGCTAAGCCCCTAATGTCTGACTGTACATCTGGATTTCAATTGTTGATACTCTAAAAAATCCTTTTGCTATGTTCATCGGACACCATATCGGAATTACTGAATGTTTATATACTTTTAATTGTTCAATTCTTGTCTAATCTTACATAAAATTGTGCAATTTATGAAGATTTCTTGTTATCTATTAATTTCAAGTATCGTCAAGTATTCCTTCATTGCATGATCAATTACTTCTATCTGGAGCTTAATTTTTTCACTTTTGCTTCTTTCTTATGTAAAGAAAAGGGACATATGAATGTGGTCCATGCATATGTTTTGGAAAGGCTTTGTTGAAGTGTGACGCGTTTTCTTACCATAATTTCTTTAAGCTTAAATTTAAAATTTGCCTAAAAGAGGCACTTGAGGTTGCATACAACTTACGCTGCATTTATTTTCTACCAAGTGCTGAATTTAATTTCAGTGCCATCAAAGGTTATCAGATTAGGTTTGAGTACTCTACGCTTTTGTGTTCCTGGGTGTGTCGCCTCAACTTTCTCTATTGTAGTGTGCTTAATCTTTTCTCAAAGGAGAAAATTGCAGATATTAAGGGCTTGATTTTTTTTTTTATGTTATTCCTTTCTTCATTACAGTTCATAAGTGTTCAACTTGATCTCTACCAGTGAAGGACAACAGTTCAATGACTGGTAAAAAAGTGAATGGAAATGGGGTCTTGAAACAAACGAGAACACTTCCAGATGGTATAGATAAATCCACTTGCCAAAAGACCAACTCCAAACCTGTAGAGTCTTCATCACCTGCATCATCAAAAGGTGAACCTAAAGATGATGTCAGTCTAGCTCATCCTGGCAAAAGAAAAGGAAAGGATGGGGTACGCTATCTCATTTTTTCACTCACATTATTCTATTCTTTCATATTTAGTGGTTGGAATAAACCTTGTGAAGATGAGAGTGTGAAATAGAGGAGAAAGAGGTTATTCAATATGACAAGAAAAATGTTTTGGTAGATAATCCACTCATGACTGAAATGTAACCAAGCCATATTTCTGCTTGACTGGAAATCGACCCATCTACCTCCAGTAATTCTTTTGGTCTCATAAATATTTAAACTTTTGTTCTAAAATAGTGATGCTAGAACATTATGAGATATTAAATTATTTGGACGTTAATGCTAGAAGAGTAACTGGTAACACAAACCTTATTAGCTGTCTGTGACTTGTATCTGCTCTCTTCTTCCAGTATTATTATGAATGTGTGGTCTGTGATCTCGGTGGAACTTTGCTTTGCTGCTAAAGCTGTCCGCAAACCTATCATCTTGAGTGTTTGGATCCTCCTTTGCAGGTATGCTTAGCTTCTTGGTGAAAGTAAGGTTATCATTTTGCAATCATTATATTTTTCTCCTTTTCATGCAGTAACACAATTTTCCTTATCTTTTCTTTTCTTCTTCCTATTCCTTTTTTTTTTTTTTTTTGAATTGTAATTTTCTTTTATTGATAGTGTATTCCAGAGGGGGAGTGGGAATGCCCCAACTGTTGTCAGAAAAATGAGTCTTTACAGCTTAGGAATCTGGGCCGTGTCTCAGAACGAGCACAAACAAAAATTATCATTCAAAGATCAAAAACTGAATATAAATCATCAGGCACTAATAAGGTAACCAGTGTTTTTGGAAGCTCCATTTTTATATAAGAAAGGTGTTTCTAGACAATGGAAAATTTTCCTCATGTTTTCATGTTCAATCAGTAGAAAAGGCAGAATAATCATGTATTCTACTTTACTGATCCATGTAATCTTCTGCAGGATGGCTCTGTGGCTTATGTCAGGGAAAACAAGAAACTGGATTTGTCTATGACACGTATTCCAGCTGAGAAGTCTAGTGATACTGCCGGGGAAACTTTATCTCGCTCAAAAATAAGAAATTTAAATACGAATGAGGGAGCTTCTGAGAGAATGACAAATGTGTCTCCTACAAATGAATCACCTGAAAATGAATGCGTCCATGCAGTGGAAGCTGCAGGTCTGGTACTTAGAAAAAGAAAACCTAAGGTTTCCATCCTTGATAGTGAAAAGAAGCATAAGAATGACAAGGACAAATCTGTAGCAAATAATTCTTGTAAAGGTGTATTAAAAGAGAAGGCAAGACATTCAGGCACTTTTAAAGGGGAAAAAAATACAAGAGTTGACCACCACAGGGCTCACGAGACTCTGTCGGAAAAGGAAGATGATCAATATACTGTTGGTGTGGAACTAATAGACAAGGTACGTGTTTTTCTGTCTGCATATAGTTCATTTTCTTTTGGGCTTATAATTTTCATTTTGCCAGGCATATTTCCTCGTGAGAGGATCTTGTCTGATGTTGGAATACAAAACTTAAAATGAATGCATTTAATTGCTGATCCCACCTTAAGCCAACACCTAATTCTGTACCTTTTCCCCTATACTTGGAGGGTCCCTGTGACCGATGGAAAGATAGGTCAGTAACCGTATTAGTGCTCTAAGATACATATCAGTAATAGCTTCTCAATTGTCCCTTGCTTCTTCTCTTATGTTCTTAAAGAATTTCAATAAGAAGCATATCTGCATCAGTATCTTGATGATTAACGAAGATACTTTTTATTGGTAAATTGTCAAATTAATATGGTAAGCAAAGCAGATAGATTGTTGAACTTTTCTGGAGCCTTATCATTTTAGGATAATGGATGTATATGGTGATGCTTTCACTGCTCTTGACATTGACGGTTTAGGAGATAGATAATATAAAATCATCTGATATTCAATAATCTTTTAAATATAATGTAAGTTCTGCTGGATTACTGTATTTCCTTTTTGATTGAGCTAGCTCCTTTGAAGTCTTGCATTTTTATCTTTGACATTTTGTATAGCTCTTGGCTTGTGAAAATTCCTCCTTTCATTCTTTAATTGGCAATACTTGTTAAAGTCTTCCTATTTTTAACTAAATTCTAGGGCCTTCTTCTATATTGTTCTGCCCTTTCTTTCTTTTCTTTTCTTTTCTTTTCTTTTCTTTTTTCATAAAAATGCTTCAGGAGTTCAGCAGATATGAATGTTGTGAACAGTACTTTGTTCAAAATGAAATGAAGTACCAGCAGATGATGCTGTACTTTTCCACCTCCTAATACATCCTTTGCTGCAAGCATCACTACTTTGCATATCTTACTTTTTCTTTTTATAATTTGAACAGAAGGTTGATTGAATTCTAGGAATATTTTATGATGTTACACTCTTGCACCTACTAGTACGTCCATTGCTGAAACCATAACTACTTTGTATATCTCACTTTTTCCTTTTCTTTTTTCCCCCTAATTTGAGCAGCAGGTTGATCAAATTCTGGGCTGTAGAGTGAAAAATAATAGAACAAATTCTGCTGACAATGTCCTTTTCATGGATGGAAATGACCTGCAGTATGAGGATTCATTATTAGTAGAAGATCAAGATGAGCTGTCTGGTCAAAATGCAAAAGTAATGATGAATACTCTCAAGATGCTTCCAGGAGGTCGAAAGAGCAATTTTACTGTAGAAAGTCAGAACAGTAGAGATGTTTCAGAACACCATCAAACAGAAGTCTCTGGTGAGACAGGAAGCTCAATGGAGGTTGAAAAAGAGATGAGAAATAATTTTGCTCCTACAGGGAAGATTGATCAGCCTGGCATGACTCTATCCGAATCCACTAATGGATCAACAGTATCATATGAATTCTTGGTCAAGTGGATGGGGAAAGCTCATATTCATAACAGTTGGGTTCCTGAATCTGAGCTGATAGTTTTGGCAAAACGGAAGCTGGACAATTATCTAGGCAAAATATGGGACAGCAACAAAAAATGCCTGTAACAAACAGTGGAAGGTGCCTCAGCGGGTAATTGCTGTTCGATCCTGTAAAGATGGTACAGTTGAAGCATATGTAAAGTGGACACGTGTTCCTTATGATGAATGCCCTTGGGAAAAAATAGAAGATCCTGTAATTGCAAATTCGTCTCACTTGGTCGATTCATTCTATCAGTTTGAATGTCAAGCTGTACATGATGATGCTTCTAAACATGATGTCCTCTGGAGATCTCAACAAAGTGAGGTGGCTACTCTCACTGAGCAGCCTAAGGAGCTAGTAGGACGTTCTTTGTTTCCACATCAACTGGAAGCATTAAATTGGTTGTGGATGTGCTGGCACAAGTCACTAAATGTGATACTGGCTGATGAAATGGGGCTCGGAAAAACAGTATCTGCTTGCGCTTTTATATCATCAATATATTTTGAGTTTAAATCTACACTGCCTTGTCTGGTTTTGGTGCCTCTATCCACAATGCCCAACTGGATGAAAGAGTTTGCAGACTGGGCAGCAAAACTGAATGTCCTGGAATATCATGGGAGTGCAAGGGCTAGGACTACAATTCGCCAATATGAATGGCATGCCAGTAATTCCTGTTCATCAAGGAAGAAAACATCTGCTTACAAGTTTAATGTTCTTCTAACTACTTATAAAATGGTCATCGCGGACGCGTCTTATCTTCGTGGAATTCCCTGGGAAGTTCTTGTCATTGATGAGGGACATCGTTTGAAAAATGCAAAGAACAAACTTTTTGGGTTGCTAAATACATGGTCATTCAGGCATCGTTTATTATTGACTGGTACTCCACTTCAGAACAACTTTGGGGAGCTGTATAATCTGCTAAATTTTTTGCAGCCAGATTTATTTCCTTCTCTCTCATTATTTGAGGAAAAGTTTACTGATCTAACAACTACAGAAAAGGTGGAGGAACTGAAGAAACTTGTTGCTCCCCACATGCTTCGTAGGCTCAAGAAGGACGTCATGGAAGATATTAAACATTGTGGCACAATTAAGGAATATTTGCAACCATCCTTATCTCATACCAGGAACTGAGCCTGAATCTGGATCGGTTGAATTTCTTCATGAAATGCGGATTAATGCTTAGCCAAATTGACTCTTTTGATTCCATGCTTAAGATTTTGTATGAAGAAGGTCATAGAGTCCTTATATTTTCACAGTGACCAAGTTACTTGACATCCTTGAAGATTATTTGAAATTTGAATTTGGGCTGACGACATATGAGAGAGTTGATGGATCTGTTTCTATGGTTGATCGTCAAGAAGCAATTGCACGTTTCAACCAGGAAAAGAGTCAATTTATCTTCCTTTTATCAACACGCTCTTGTGGCATTGGTATCAACCTGGCAACTGCTGATACTGTCATTATTTATGATTCAGATTATAACCCACATCAAGATCTCCAAGCCATGAATCGAGCACATCGAATTGGGCAGTTAAATAGACTTCTTGTATACAGGTTTTATGTCCGTGGCAGTGTTGAAGAACGTATCTTGCAGTTGGCAAAGAATAAAATGATGCTCGATCAACTTTTTGTGAACAAGTCTGGTTCTCCAGAGGTGGAATGCATCCTGAAATGGGAACCGAAGAACTTTTTAGGGATTCTTCTAGCTTGCCTGGAAGAGTAGGCGAAACCCACATCAATAACAATGACACAATTACACAAGTAGAGACGAAGCAGAGGAGGATTGGTGGCCTTGGGGGTGTCTACCAGGATAGGTTTACAGATTCCAGTAACAAGATTATGTGGGATGAAAGTTCCATTTTGAAATTACTTGATCGCTCAAACCTTGACTCCGATTCACTGGGTACTGCTGAACACGAATTAGAGCATGACATACTTGGTTCTGTGAAGGTGTTGCATCTCTCTCATTATATTACTATTGATTACACATCCTTCCACTTTTAACAGAACACAGATTATCAGATGAAAGTTACTTCTATTCTGAATAAGTTCCTATAGTCCTAACTGAATATTTGTGATAGTTATTCTTGTTCTAATATAGATTATAGTACTCCTTCCTCTTCAGATTAGCTTTCTTTCCTTGTGGTCCATTTCGAACAATGTTCACTTGTCCAACCTAATGCTCTGTCTGCTTCCCTCCCTTTTCTATTGTTCTAATCAGTCTACAGAATGGAATGATGAACCAATGGAAGACCAAGACGAAAGAACACCTCTTCCTGTGACAACAGGTGATACATGTCCACCAAGTTCTGTAAAGAAGGGCGATAATTTGGTCTGCGAAAAAGAAGAAAATGAATGGGATAGGCTTCTGCGAGATAGGTAAGAAGCTAATGCTTGAAGCACTTTTTATATCTTGCCTCTGATATTTAAGAACTCAGATGTTACCGTACCCAGAAGAATGATTCATATCAGGGGAGAACCACGGAGAAATGTGTGGTAGGACAAGAACTAGGAGAAAAAATAACCCTTCTAGAAAACAAATAAATCACCTTCAAATCTATTTTGTAGTCAGCAGAGGATTTATCTACCATAATTAACATAGGGAAACATTATTCCATCTTCACTTATGTGATCTGTTCATTTTGATTGGTAGATGGGAGAAATGTCAATGTGAAGAGGAAAAAGCTTTTCGTCGTGGGAAACGCCAACGGAGAACTGTATTTTACAGGGAAGCATATGTGGCGGAACCCAGTGAAACACGGACTGAAGTACTAGTCTCTCTCTCTCTCTCTCTCTCTCTCTCTCTCTCTATTGTGTAGAGATTCATGAGTTATTAATTTTTTCTCTATATGCTTGAACTTCATCTGTATTACTGATTTTCAATTTGATGTAGGCTATGAGCTTATTGTCAATTTCATGTCTATGTCGACCTAAAACTATTAGATTTTGCATTTTCTTTGCTAGTTCTTTTGTGTTGCAGTAGCTTTATTGATTTCCCATACAATCTCTTTCCCATTTTATCCTCTATTGTCCTTTATGATACGTGCAATAATTGTGCAAACATGATTATAAATTCAGCACTAATATAATTACTGTTGTTAGGATACTTGTCTTGTGCATTTCAATTTGATGTAGGCTATGAGCTTCTTGCCAATTTCATGTCTATGTCGACCTAAAACTGTTAGAAATTGCATTTTCTTTTCTAGTTCTTTTGTACTATTGCAGTAGCTTTATTGATCTCCCATACAATCTCTTTCCCATGTTATCCTCTATTGTCCTTCATGATACATGCAATAATTGTGCAAAAATTATAAATTCAGCACTAATATAATTACTGCTGTTAGAATACTTGTGCAGTACAGATCAACTTTATCGTGTTCTGTGATGTTCTCTTGACTGAATTATGTCGCTTTGAGGCTACGGCTGATTCTCAGTGACCCATTCATGATATTTATTGTAACAGAGTGGTGCGGAAGAGGAACCAGTGACAGAAGCAGAGCCTAGGCAGGATTACATGCTGGCAGGAAAAGCTTTTAAATCAAAATAGTGAGTTTTATTTCCAAAGAGATCCCCTACTTTGGTTGGTGTGTGTGATTAGGGCTTAACATAAGATACATATAGATTTTGCAGTTGACTCCATATTCTATTTTGTCTTCCTACAGTGCTAAACTTCGTGCTAGACAGAAGGACAGACTTGCTAGGAGAAATGCAGTTCAATCATCTGCTCCGATCGAATGCAAATCTGGATTACTGCCGCTCGCTCAGCTGGCTGTGCTCGAGCGGGTAATCAGTTGACCATATTAGTTCAATCTGTTCAAGATAAGTCTTCAAAAATAAAATAGACCTTGATGATAATGGCTTAACAGCAGGACCAAATAACAAGATTGACTCATCCTTGATGTTGACAAAGATATCACTTCAGAACTTCACTGGATATGGATTGAGCATTCTAAATGAAAAGATGCTGAACATAGATATTTGGTCTGAAAAAGAACTTGATCGCTTGTGGGTTGGCGTTCGTAGACATGGAAGGGGTTACTGGGAGGCAATGCTACAAGATCCAATTTTAAAGTTTTCCAAGCTAAAGTCGAAGATTTGTCAACAAAATGGGATGAAGAACAACTCAAGATCTGCGATAGGCCTCCAGTTCCAGCACCGGAGTTTCTTAGGCCACCAAGGTCAGTACCGTCCACCTTATTTTCTGGGATCACTGATGGAATGATGACACAGGCACTGCAAGGGAGCAAATCTAATGAGCTACTGTTTGGTCTCGGTGGTCTCTACACAAATTTCTCTAGAGACTTCTCTGCAGGAGTCTCACAAAGATCAGTGGCCACCACAGGCATACATGCAGAACCAAAATTTCTGCTGAACTCCTTGGGTACCAGAAGCTTGGCTTCTCTGGATTTAAGCTGTTCAAGGAGCTTTAAATTACAGCAGGGGATGAACCAAGAAAATGCAACTAGCCTGGGGATATTGCAGGGCCTTAATAAGTCATCTTCATTGTTCCCACCACCCGTAGAGCCTGTCGATTCTGCACCATGCACCAATTCTAACGAGGATCGGAGATTTCCCCAACCAAAAGGAAAGGAGAAGGTTAGGGAATGTAGTCCTCCAAAGAACACATTGCCCCATTGGCTGCGAGAAGCTATAGATGGGCCAAGTAAAGCCTCTGAAATTGCCATGCAGCCAGCTGTATCTACAGTTGCAGATTCCATCTGCATGAAGACACCTCAGCCTCCATCCCAGCTGAGGGATCCATAGTGCAGTTTGGTGAAGAAAAGTAGTCCAATGCAGGAGGGGGGAAAGGAAACAGCCATTGGGGACTCAAGCAAGTTGCAGTCCGGCCCTGTATGCTCATGCTGTAGACCGGCAGACGGAGAAGACCTATCGTCAGGAGGGACAATTTCTGACCATCATGCGAGCAGTGGTTAACCATAGACGAACAGGTAGTTGATTGAAACTGTATTTTCAGTAAAATGGCAATGCATTAGGCACACGCCGTATAAGTTTTGACCACACAAAGAAGAAAAAGAATATAGTGTGTTTATTATTTTTATTTTTTTAATTATCATATATGTAAATGCAGAATAATCTATATTCATTACAAAGTAAAATATGTTCTTATTTTTATTTTTTCACCTTCACATTTTATATTCAGTGATAACACTAATCAGCTTCCTATGTAACATTATAAATCCTAGTTTTGAAATATTCATTATTTTACATGCGTGCTTTGTGTTTGTGTGCAGTTTACTTGCATATGCTTGTGGTGCAATTTTCGCGCGTCGTTTGTGCAGTTTACGTGCATATTTTGTGTGCGCGTGCGTGAGAGGAAGAAGGTCATACTAATACTAGGTGAAAAGGCATGTAGTTACTAGGGATATCAATCATTTGTTGGGAGTAAATATCTTGTACCGTGTGCTAATTTTTTTCGTTAAATGTACATATTAATTTGTAGGGGTAAAATTTTTTATTTGTTTTCATAGTTGGGTACACTTAGTTATTAATCTACAATAGTGGGGACCAATTGTGCAATTTTCCCCTTTTCTTCTTGCCAACGCTATATCAATATTTCGCTTCTGAAATTTACCCCTTTTACTCAACTGGCGTGTTGCGAGCAGTTAAACTGTAGGAAACCGTAAGGGTCACCGGAGAGAAGCCAAGACCGCCTAAACCACGTGACCCAAAATCATCACACCAAATTCGTTAAACGGTTCTGCTAAATTTATCAAAATACCCTCTAGTTTATGCCGAAATCTTTCCCGCCTATGAGGGTTATAGATGTAAATAGAGTGTAAACAAAATTAACCTTTGCTTCATCAATGGAAACAAATTTGAAAGAAAGAGCGCTTCAGAGTCTGTTCTCCGATGGCTTCAACTGTAATTGAAGTCTGCAATAAGAGAAAATCAAGAAACTATTCCAAACTCTTTGAATTCGAAAAATTTTGTAGCCTCGTTTGCAATGAGAGACTTTTGGGATCATTCAGAGAAAACATTAGATTGTTTTTGCAAGATACCGCGGAATTTGAAGATTATATGGTCCAACGGATGCCCGTATGGTGCACTCTGCTTGTCTCTCAATCCAGTTGTATTTTTCCTCTCTATACTGTTGAAGAAACGGTCCAAAGATCTATTAATCCTTTCTGTGATCTTTGTAAATTATCAGGTATAGTTTATTCGATTTTTGTGCATTTTCTCGTTTCTTGTTTGGTGAATCTGAGTTTCTTTTGACGTTCTTGAGATATATTTTAATTTTGTGAAAGGAATTTTGTTGAATTTGTTTTAATGCAGGATGGGGACACCATTATGTGTCTAAGAGGAGGTATCATTTCATAATTCCAGCAGAAGAGAATTGGAACAAACCTTTCAAGATGGATTTCTTGGAGATTGAGAACCATGTTTTATATGGTTTGATTCATAGCAATGGATATGGGCACCTTGTGCACATCAATGGGTTTACGGAGAAGCCAGTTTTAGTAAATGGTGGTGATATTGTGGACTTGTGGGATCGTCTTTGCAGAACTCTTAAAGCCAGGTTATTTTTTTGAACTATGTTTTTGAAACTATTTGATATAGGGAATTTGAAATTGAAAATGATTTTTCAGGGAAGTTTCTGTTTGTGATGTTGCAAAGAAAGGAACAATGGAGCTGAGATTGGTTCACAGTGTGGCGTATGGGCAAACATGGTTTGGAAAATGGGGCTACAAGTTTAGCGGTGGGAGTTTAGGGGTTACACAACAGAAATATGATGCAGCAATTCATATTCTGATTTCATTGCGTCTTGATGAAATTGCTAATGCTTTCAAGACTGAAAGGAAAGGAATGGAAATCAAAAAAATTATTGATAAGTACAGAGCATTGAGTGAAAAACCATTGATTACTATCAGTGATTTGTTGCAATACATTATTTCTATGACCTATCGATGCGAGTCAAGAACAGAGGACACACCCATTAGTTTCAAAACATTGGTGAATTTATTGGCAAGTGAAGGCAGGTGGGCTGCTAGGAGACTTGACCATGTTCTGGTTGTAATTATTAAGCTGTTGAAGCAGCACAAGGTTAATAATCGTGATGGAAAATGTGGAATGTCTAGGTATAAGCTAAGGGAAGAGGCAAGAAAATCTATTGGGGACACAGGTTTAATTGATTTTGTTCTCAAATCAATTAAATGTTTTAGAGTGAATGATCAAATTATTCGAAGGAAAATAAATCCACTAACTCGATTAGTTGAATTTACCATTCATGATGTTGTCAAGGAAGCAGGAGGAATGAAGTGGCCAATTTCTTCTGATGGCAAATATTCAAGGTGTAAACTGGAACAAGCAGCAAGAATTGTGGTGGACATTCTGAAGAAAAGTTCAGGTATAAATTCTATGGCAAGACAAGAGTTGAGGGACAGGGCTAGGGAATGCATCCGAGATACTGGATTGATTGATTATGCGCTGAAATCATTGGATAATGCAATTGTGGGAAATCAAATTATTTACCGGTCGAAGAATCCAATTACAAAGAGGATCGAATTTGCTCTTGAAAGCATCAGTAGAGAGGACAGCATTGAAAACTTTGAAATTACATCAACAAATCTGGAAAATGATATGGCTAAGAATTTGAATTCCGATCTTCCTATTTATATACAAGAATGTGCTACTGGGCTATCCTGAACTGAGCTCAGTTGGTTTGGCAACTAAGTTAGTGTTGGACTGCAAGCAGTTTGTGAAAGAGTGGAAAGTTGAAGAACATGTAAGAAACCAGTTAATGGCATTGACCTGCAAGGTTTTGCCTAGTTTTGATGAACTGGAGACTGAGTTTACCCGGCCATTGTCCCCTGGAGTGATTATGGTAGTTCCGCCGGGGATTACCATTGGTGATCTTAAAGTGGCAGCACAACATGCACTAAGGGATACTTACTATATCATGGAGGAATTTGTGGTCAAGCAAATTGGTGGATTAAGAGGAATTGAGGACAACGTGAAACTATCTTGCACGCTAGAGCCGGGTGGTCACGTTTGGTTGAGAGGGTGTGGGATGGACTTGGCTACAGAACTAAGGTATGAAGATGGGGCCTGCAAGTCCAAGCTAGATTACATGCCTCCAGTACGGCCATGACGATGGCTTCTGATGTCTGCCATGAGTTGCAACTGCAAGGAAGATTATGGGGGTCAGGGCATATGAGCTGATAAGAAGTGAAGAAAGTAAAGTAATTTTATAGATGCTGGTAAAATTAAAAAATAAAAATAACATAAAATAAAAAAAAATCTTGGATTGTTAGTTATTCATAATTTGCAACTCATAACAATTCTTAGGAATTGTGTACCTAGACTAGATATAGCATCAACTGCAGCGCAATTTTTATGTGATTGGAGCTAATTTTCTCAATTGGATATCTAATTCTTACTACTTCTAGTTAAGTACATGTGTAAAGGGTATCACAGAGATCCCATCATTTCCATGGATTTTTGATAAACTCGAATCATTGTAGATGTAAGAATTTGATTTTTGATTGAAGAAATTCTTCGATCTTTTCTTCTCTGTAAGTCTTTCCATACTACGATTTTAAAGTGGCCGTTGTTGGGAATTAAACCAAATTCTTCCGATTACGTCCGCGGAATCGTTGTTTAAAGAATTTAATTGAAATAAAAAAATAAAAGAACAAAGATAAAATTTAAGGGACTGTCTAAATTTTCTACTATATGATTCAAGTCGCTACAACCATACAGAATTTTCACTCTCCAAAACACATCCCCTAAGCATTACAAGAAAAATATAATAAGTTTTATTGCATCTACTTATTTCTACCCTTTGTCCAACCCACAAAGAACATAAGAAATACCAAGACGTTACACTACTATTTTTCTTCACTTTTTCTTCACAAGACTATCTGACCTGACTCAAGCGACACCGGAAAAATCACCTCGAGTTTTAACACACCTAATTTTCTACCTTTTGAACAAACTACAGAAAGTTACGAGAAAACTCTTCAAGGTGTTAGACTCACCAATCTTTCTCTCAACTCACTTGTATCACTTGTGTATAAAAGAAGAGAAAAACACATCTATTTATATGTTTCGTTGACTTGGAAGACAATGCAATTCCTTCTATGATTTGGATTCATTTTCCTATTAAGATTCTTCTTCTTTCTTTTTTCTTTTCCTTTTTGACTTTAGATTATTTTTGACAACAAACCCAACAACCTACATCTTACCAAAATAAGCCAAAATCATCATCTTCCCTAATCTTGTACACAATATTTGAGAAATTACCAGACAAATTTTTGACACACTTTAGCAATCTTATACTCCACCACATGAGTATAACCACTTAGAATTAAAAACAAATTTCAAGCATTTTATTGGCTCAATGTTGAAATAAACTTGCTGATATTTGTGGTGCAACTCTATTATTGACTTTTCAAAAAGCTCATCAGCCATTAACATTACTACAACCACACATCTTGCATCACTGCCAACTAATACCAGTGTGTAAATATAACCACTAGAAGTAATACATATCCTTTACTATGGCATCTAGCGACACGCCATGGGGATGTACCCACTTACGTCATAGCACATCTCTACAGCCCTCACACTAAGAGAATCAGATTGTCCAAATCTGAACAGTAACTGAACCTACTCTACTTGTACAATATTTTCTCACGTGGCTAATCAGTCTACTGTACCAACAAGTTGCAACAACCATCAGTTTTCAAGCGAGTCCATTGAGAATTTTCATACTTGCAATAACTCGCAAAAAAATAGACCATTCTTTCAGGTGCAACAGATTTAAAGAACCTCTTGCCATGTACACCTCTCCAAATTGATGCCACAGTTCCTTCACAGCAAATATTCTATGAATACTTACAAGAACATTCCTAACTAGATTGAGACATATCATGCTTCCAGTCTTCAAATATAAATCTTCTCAATCACCATCACTCATACTGGCTCCAGCAACTTTGTCAAAACACATGGATGATTTTCCTTTGAAAGTTTTAAAACGTCTAACCAAAATCAAGAAATTCCAGACTTGTTCTAGCTACATGTCAAACTTGATTTTCTCTACTCCATACCTTGTCATATTTTTCCTGTACTCCACCTCAAACAAAATTTGACGCTCTGATATCAATATTGGGAATTAAGGCAAATTCTCTGATTACGCCCGCATGATCGTTGTTCAAGAAATTTAGTTGAGACAAGAAAAATAAAAGAACGAAGACAAAATTTAATGGACTGTCAAAACTTTTCATTATATAATTAAAGTAGCTACAACCATATAGAATTTTCACTCGCCAAAACGCATCCCCCAATTATTGCAAGAAAATATAACAAACTTTATCGCATATACCAATTTCTACCTTTTGCCCAACCCGCAAAGAACACAAGAAATACCAAGACGCTAGTCTATTATTTTTCTTCACAAGACTATCTGACTCGACCCAAGTGACACCAGAAAAATCACCTCGAACTTTACCACACTTAATTTTCTACCCTTTGAACAAACCACAGAGAGTTACGAGAAAACTCTTTAAGGTGTTAGACTCACTAATTTTTCTCTCAACTCACTTGTATCACTTGTGTATAAAAGAAGAGGAAAACACCTCTATTTATAGGTTTCATTGACTTGGAAGACAATGCAATTCCTTCTATGATTTGGATTTCCTTTCCTCCTAAGATCTTTTTTCTTTTTCTTTTCGACTTTGAATTATTTTTGACAACAAACCCAACAGCCGTCAACTTGTTGCTGGTGTTTGTGCCACAGAAATACCGTCCCATTCCCTACATAATAAGTCTCCTACATATCGAGTCTCATACGAATATTCTCTTTTATGAACACTAGTTATCTCACCCATGCGTTGCACGGGAAAAATAATTTCAAATTATATATGATACTAATACAAACGTTATTAAAATCAAATAAAACAAAAAATACAAACATTATTACGTGTTTTCCTTCACCCAGTATATAAATTGAATTCGGAACCCATTGCCAGCCATTTGAAAAATTGAACTTTAATTTCAGAAAGATGAAAAATTAACAATGATAAAGATTTTTTGAATGATTAATCGTGGATATAAATGATGAAGAAAATCATTAAATCTCGTATTGTGTTGTAGCAACAGTGTCAAGTTCTCCGAATAAATATCAACAAATAGATTACAGCAAACAACTCAATATATATATATATATAGACGCGCACACACAAAACAATGCAATTGATCGCAATGCCACCCTTCATTTCTCCAATGCTTGAAAAGAGAATATATATTTGTGAAAAGAAAATATATATTCCATGAAACAAAAAAAAATGTTTGCACGCAATTCATTTTCCAAAAAAAGTCAAAACTTCCATGAAAGTAATTTGTCTTGAAAGTTGGGATGTCAACATGCTACATTAAAGGTTTTTGACAATTTTCAAAAACTCAGTTTTAGAAAAAGAAAAAAGCAATAAATAAAAAAATATAAATTTCAGAATTGACAATTAAAATTTTCCCGCCAAAAGTTTCCAAGGCTCATTCCTTAGAGCATCTTCAATGCATAGTTAAGGTTGAATGTCATGGTTCAAAGTTCAATATGAGTGAGATACACACAAAAAAACTAATGAGTCCCATATATTTCCTATTTTATCTTTCTTTTAATCACTTTAATCTCTTTTACCTCACTTTTTCTTCACTTTTTCTTCATCGTGTAATGTGCAATGTCATATATCTACATTCTTCTTCACCATGTCAATCATTATTTTATTATTATTTTTGAATTTGTCTCTATCTCTCTCATCTTTTTTGAATTTCCCTAATTTTTCTTCACTTTTCTCTCCTCCCCACACAATTTCTCTCTCATTTCTCTCTCTCTCTCATGTTAAATTTTGAGTCATGACATTCAACTTTGAATAGGCATTAGAGATGCTCTTATATATAGATGATGATAAGCGCTCTAATGCAAGGAATAACTTGCATCATTGCTTCTTTTACAACCTTGGCATCTACCGGCGGGGTTCTCAATGGAATCTACTGCAAGAAGCGAACGATAAATTTTGAGGCTATTAATTGATATATTGTGTAAAAATAGATCTATATGTTCCAATCGAAGAATTAATCCAACAAAAATAAATATTGGATATCGTTGGAAATAGAATCGAGTTTAGATGAAACTTGTGAATAAATAGGTCTTGAACACTCTTGTGAATAAATCAATTTTTATATTGATTGAATACCATTTTGTGCTTTTAGGTCCATAACATTAATCAATTATCCATTAAAACTCTAAATAGGTTCATATTGTTTGATATATATACCATTAGTCGTTAAACTAAGCAAACCAACTAATAATTTATATTAATTCATAAATAAGTGTATCATTACGGCCATACAATCCATAAACATCATTACGGCCATAATAATAATAATAATAAATACACTGAACATGAAAAAACATATTTGTTTCCATTGTACAATAGAGTTGGCCTAGCACTTATACATATTCTTCTTAATGCTAATTGGCAATAAAATTCTTGCTCTTTCGAACTTTTCAAACCAGCCAGGGGAAAAAATCCTGATATGGAGAAAACCAGAAACAGATATTCAGCAATTTTGCTGGAAGATGTGTTCTGCTATTACGTCAGGGGGGAAAAAAGGAGAGAGGGAAGAATACTATTTACTATTTAGAGGAACA
>CAVNYN010287561.1:60212-71776 GCA_963692815.1 Nyctanthes arbor-tristis | reverse complement strand
CCCCCCCCCCCAAAAAAAAAAAAAAACCCTTCTCTTCTCCCCCTTATAACTTCATATAATCATATGTTGCAAAAGATAATGTCAAGATCCATGCACCTGCCACCAGCAGAATGAGATTTTATGGTATTTAGATAAATGCAACTAGAGAGCAGTTTGCCCGTTTCACCTGCAATCTGGAGCCAGTAACATCAACATGTTGATCCAGATTATCCTGCAAGGGATGACATCAAAGATACATGCAATTCAATAACATAATTCAATGCAATTGAAAACTGTCTCTACTTGCTCTCAGGAAAGTTCTAGTATTTAAAAAAAAAATGATGTCAGACACTCAAAAATAAATACCAAAACATGCACTCACAATTAATCTTGTATGCAGATCAAGCTCCTCATTGACTGCCAATGCAATATGTTTAGTGCTTATAACTGTCTCCTCCAATTTCTCGAGACCCTCATCTTGCTCTGCTCAGGGCCAAAACGGATAAAGATAAAGATTAAACTCTAATAACTATCATTGAAGACCAAGGATACATGATACAATTAAGAAAATAAAAATACAATTAAGTTCAAGATACAAGCTACAGCAACTAACCTTTAATTATCTGTCTTTGAAGACCAACAATGCCGTAGTTGTCAAGGCCATTTGTTCTGGTCATGGCATCAGTGGGCTTGATTTCTGGCCCAAGTAAGCTATCCCTATTTGCAAAATTTGACATGTTTAGTGTCGAAGCCATCTGGTTAACTTTTGATCTTAAATTTGCAACCATGTCCTTGCGACGATTCATTTCTTTCTCTGTCCTGCATTCAGTAAGGAGCAGATTTGAGAAGCATATCAAGAGTGATGTTCCAGCATTACAAGTCATAAGCAAAGGACAGAGCTTCAGGTTAACAAGTCTTTAGCAACGGCAACTGTAAGGCATTGGTTACAGCAGGTTCTTTCTTCTTAACTCTCATTTCCTTTTTGACTTGCACAAAACAAATCAAGACGTTCCAACATTTATCATACACCAAACCAAGTAGATCATACAAGTAGATTTCAGCCCTCTGAGAAGGCAAAACTCAGCACTTAGACTAAAAAGCTGTCAGTGATGCCCACATTATGCAGAGTGAAAATGCGAGAGACAGTTTTGGAAAATGAAAACTGAGCATGGGTAAAAAAATATATTTATGACAAAATGAAGTCAAATACAGACAACATTTCAAATAGAAGAAGGAATGTAAAACACATTAAGCATTGAATTCCAAGCTACTACTTTAGGTCACAGATTCCGCCAAATAGTGAAACAACGTGAAAAGGAAAATAAACAAGCAAATCATCGTTTGAAATCCACATAGAAAATGTTTACAAATTTCATGGAGTCACAATCTGTTGCAGACAAGAGTCACAGAAAAAAATGATAGATATTTTTGTTTTCTGACGAACCTGAAAAACTGAAAGCCTGAAGTTGTTGACCTACTCATAATCATTTAAAAGGAGAATGCTCAAATAAGTACGAGTATTCAAAAAAGATTAGAAGCTTAAGAATCAACCCAGAAGAAATGCTATTAAAACCAAGCACAGTCGCAATAACAGATTATTTTGGTCATCGCTAAAGCAGTTATTGAGTTATCAACTTCAACGTATGAGGGATAAGTATATCCAAGCATGTTAAACAAACTCAGAAAAGTTAGGAGACAAATAGATTGAGGCTAGGAGACAAATAGATTGAGGCTAGCTGGAGAGGGGGAAAGCAACAAGCGCAGGAAGGATATTCAAGAATGTACAAGTGCAATATGAGACTGAAAAGATACATAATCACATTCCACTCTGATATAACCAGTTGTATGACTTTATTGAAAAGGCAGATTGATAATGACAACTTACAGAGGCTGCTTTGTTGGGAGTTTTGATAGAAGAGACTGAAGGCTATCCAGTCTAGTTCCTAGTATTGTAATTTTCCTGCGAATGGCAGAAGAGTGTCGCTGTGATTGTGGCCCTGTCGAGGGTAAAGAACTCCTTTCTGATATCATGTTAGTGATATCATCAGCAAGCTTAACTGCTTCATTGTACTCCCTGACCCACGGGTCTCCAGAAGCCGCCATTCTTCTGACAAATAGGATTACAAAGTTTCCTAGAACTAAGTCAACCTTTATTGAGTGATAAATTGTTTGTCATTAAACAGATGGAATAACAAATTATAGAATTGAGTCAATGATTATATGGAAATTACACCTTATTTCAAATTGATGCATATATCACCGATCATAATTATTTATAAATCCTTGAAACTAGCACAATTAGCATTACATTTCCACGAGGACTAAAGTCCAACTTTTCACGATTTCCAGAAGAAATTAAGATAATGAGAAGCGTTTAATATATTCAAAATAAAAGGATGGCCAACTGGGTTAAAATGAAAGTCGACAGTTTCACGCTTATACTTCGAAGCAAGAAACAACTTTTTCAGTCATCTAAAGAATTTTGAGTGTGGAATTGAAACAACCGAAGAAGAAGTCTGCAAACTTTCCAACGGCAAAAAACTCTAATAAACAGCAAAAAGCGATCAAGAACAAAATTTTAAGAGAAACCCATAATCCAATATGGTAATTCGAAGAGACGCTACCAAAAAAAAAAAAGTCTAAATTGAATTGAAATCAGCAAAAACAGAATTTAATTACAAGTGATCCGGTATTGAACTTCCATAATTGAAATATAACGGCAATTGTAAAGCCCATATTTATTAGCACATCAGCTGAAACAAAATTGAAATTGCAACGCAGGATGAATAGCGTGGGCGTTTCAGTTTACCTCTTTGATTGAAATGCGGGATGTGAAAGAAATTAACGAGGGGAGAAGAGCCACGAGCGGGGGATTATGGATGATTTTGAAATGGGGTTTTGGAAGAGGCGACGCACGGCGGCCACCGGTTTGTCACACCTAATCGTCGTGGTCGTCGTCACCGCTGGGGTTCACAACAAAAATAAAAACGTATATATAATTCTGGACGGCTTCCTCCAAGATCGAGGACAGAAATGCAATTTTTTTTATTTATTATTATTACTAGATTTTCACATGTACCATCCACATGTCACAGAGAAATTCATGGTTCAAATTATAAAAATCTAAAATATAATCTATATATTAATTAATCTACTAAAGAGACTAGTATCATTTTCCCACCACTAGTCTAGTAGCATAACAAATCTGGTGACTTCTGGTCGCTTTTTTACTAGTTTTTGGGTTTCTTATGTATACTTTGGTAAAGTTACTTTTATCTCTTTCTTATCGCACATATTGAGGCCCAGAACTCGAACGTTGTCGGCTCTTATGTGTTCTCTGAATTCAATTTGTTGTATTCTTCAGACACGGTTGGATTATATTTTGATCTTCTTTGATGCACTGCCATCTTGGAATGACTCTAGAATGGTAAATCCTGGTTTTTTTTCGTCTTCTTACTCCTTTCGTTGATTTGAGGATATGAATTGATAAGCTCTAATTGGCTTGCCATATTTAACCTTTGATTTTTTTGGTTGAATCTGCTACGATAAAGGTTTTTGTACAGACTTTAACTGCAGGTATGAAAGTAAGAGTTCGGAAAACCTAATTATTCGACGGTCAATTGTATGTATATATCTTGCCGGTACTCAAAATTCTGGGTATGTTGTTTCATCTCATTTGTCTTCGTATTCTTAGTTTCCTACAAAATCTTTTACTTATTCTCTTCTATTCATCTCTTAATTTTTGTTAATTCAATAGCCCCATTTCGAGTGCTCTTGAAGGGTGTTGATCTCAACCTTGAAAAGTGGGAGAATTTATTGGTTTGTGTAACTATCAAATTATATGTATACTTGTGTGCTTGAATATTGATTTGAAAAAGTTAAACGGATGATTCTCTTGATTTTCCATGTATACTTGTGTATGTTTGTATTGATCTGAACAAACTGAAACGGCTGGTTCTTTTGGTTTTTCTTTGTTTAGTTGGCCATAAGGAAATATATCTACCCACTGTACTGGAAATTCTATTTTCCTTGAAGCCCATTATCATGCTCTAAAATGGCTATCAGGCACTTAACTGAGTATCAAGAACAGAATAAACTCCTCTCCTATGTGAAACTGCTTTTCTATAAAGAATATATGTCACGCCCCTAATTTTTATTATCATATTATGTCGAAATAGTAATAGCGGAAGCATTTAAATATATCTCTCTATTCAAAATCGAGGGCAAGACTTTACAAATACAATTCAAATACTATTATATTTAATATCATTTTACAATAACTATTATAGCCATCCACAATGAAACCGTGGCGACACACCCTAAAGTCTCGATCACATACATGTATCTTCTCCACATTTTGGACGATCCGGCCAAGAAGCTTTTAGTTCAATTCCTACAAAGTTGAAAAAGAGGAAGGAATGGGTGAGTACAACGTACTCAGTGAATAACCAAATATTTTGATTCACCTTTCATGTAAAGAAAATGCATTTTTGAGAAAATCATGGGGTTTACAAAGTCTTTAGATGTACAAAGCTATTGAATGCACAAAGCCTTTTGATGCACAGATGGGCCATATCTGTAACACCCTGCAAAATCTTAAAGAACGAATTTAGCATTGTGACCGTTATTTTGATAATGATGGAGGAATTATTTGGATTGCGTAATTTGATTGTATTAAATTGTAAGATTGTTACTCGAATAAATGCCAAGAAAGTGATTATCAGCAATATAATTGTTACTTTGACGGTGATTGAATAACGACTCAAATTACATCAATTGTGTCATATGGTTAAAAACCATGGCTCAAGTGATGACTACAATAGAAATATAGTATTTGATTAGTATAACTCAAAAATATAACAACCAAATTGTAAGATCATACTAAGTGGGGGGATTTAATAAATAATAAATAATTAAGAAACCTTAAAATGTCACTTGGTCATTTTATGAAATAACCACATAAGAAAATAAAAAGAACACTTGTCTCTAATTTTATTTAGCAAAACTTCCCAAAAGATCTTTGCCCTCATTTCCATTGGCAAATCTCAAAAATTATCTAAGGACACTTGCATTTCTTCCTATTTGTGGTTCACAAACGTTTAAATATATAAAAAGGAAATTCGTCTATAGACAAAGAGATGACTACAACATCTCTCTTTCACTTGAAAAATGCCCCTTTTCATATATAGGGAGAATTCAACTTAAAAACATGACATTGATTGAGAAATATCAAGGCTTTGGAGGCATTTTTCCACTTAGAATTGTTCAAGCAATCCTTGGAAAATCAAGAGGTAAGTAGAGCTTTAATTCTATATTATAATTTTGGGTTTTTTGATATATGGCTTGATATAATGAATTTTAAAGAAGGAAAATGATGAGTTTGTTGATATAAGTTAAACGTATTTAAATTTCTTGAAGTATATGCATGGTATGAGATTTTCAAGTTTAAAGTTATTAAGGTTGACTTAAGAAATTGTTAGAGAAATGAGTAGATGATTGTGATTTAGTTTTATATTGGTTTAAATAGTGTGAAATTATTCCTAGACATGAAATTGGAATTTAACGAAGACTATAAGGGAATTATGTAAAGTTAGTATATGAAATTGTAATTAAAAATGGAGAATTGAAGCTGAAAATTTGAATGAAGTATTTTTTTTGGACTTTAACGTGAATTCTATAGTATTTTATTAAATTAAATGAAGCTTCGGGTTAATTGGAAGAAGGAAAGTAATGTCTTCTTTAATAAAAAGGAAAGATAAGAAGCTAATATTGAGTTCTAGGAAGCCAAGCATGTATGTATGAGTTTAATAAAAGGACTTTAGGCGTGTGAGTATTATGTATGCAGTTTCTACCCTTCAATTATAAAAGATATAACTAATAGTATATGTAGAATTTTAACAAGATACAAGTTGAAAAATGATCTTCTATGCGTTATCTATCATCTGGAACTTGAATGACACCGTTTGGAGACCTGTAGGAGTTTTTATGACATGTTTCGTGAAAGTGGTCAGTAGGCACATGAGGACATATTTTTAAGGGGTTGAAAAATATTTTGGCATTCCCAACGTAGTATTCTTGATGTCAATTTCATATATGATGAACTCATATGATTTTTCTACCTTCTAGGAGAATTTCATAAGCATACAACATCATTCTTGATTTTAAAATGATTTCAAATATGCATTGCCCAAATAGGAAAACTAAACAATCCTTACTTGAAGAGTTAACTTAAGTCTTGATTCAATAAGTGATGCACCTGGTTGATGGAAGAGTTTAGTTAAGTGTAGAAATGAAGGTTTTGAGGATATTTGTCAATAACTTAAATAATCTTTGGAAAAACCAAGTTAAAGAGGTGAATCACTAATGCTTTGATTACCTCTTTGCATTTATAAAGTTTTGATACAATAAGGATGGTTTTGATTGAAGTTTTTCATGAAATGGATATGTATTTTCATACATTGAAAAAGAAGATTGATTGATTGCATTTGAATCACTAGTTACTCTACCCGTTTTGTATGAAATTGCCTTGAATTGTTCCCACACTATGACTTGTCCAATGATCCCGAATAAGGAAGATTAGTGTGGTATTTGCTTTGAATTGTTTGGTAAGGGCCAATCGAGATTCGAATGTGGATCTACTGAATTGTATATGGCCATGATTGAATTGATATGAATCGTGCGTGCACCACGGGTAGTAGTTTAACTAGCGATATGGCCCGTTTGTGCATTGACTTGTTTTCTTGAAAACAAATCTTTCAAATAAAAGGTGAATCAAAGGGTTTTGTTACTCACTGAATATTTCGTACTTACTCCCCCCTTCTACATTTTTTGTAGATGATTGAAGATATAATAATTGAAAAACAAGGCAAGTAAAGAGTTGAAGCATGCTCGCGAATAGGAGTAGAGTTGTGCATGTAGTGACAATCTACCTTTGGAGCAACTACGAAAGCAATTATGAATTTAATACTTTTTGTATTAATAAGTATGTCCATTTCTCTATAAACATATTTCTATCAATTGAAAAATTACCTTTCAGTATGATAGCTTCCCAATAATTTGTCTTGAAAAGATTAATTTTGCTCATTTTGGTAATCAATAAAATGCTCTATTAATACAACTTGTTATGTTCTTTGCATTTTATTGGAAAAAATCAAGTTTTAATGATTCTTTAAAATATAACAACTTGTTAGTTTAAGTAATTAGTCTTATCAAGGCAAAAGTCATTTTGTTCGTTTTGTACGCCTCGTTCCTGTTATTTGTATTGAAGCTTCCGCTATGAAATTTGTTAATTAATTAATAGAAGATCTTCAAAAATATTGTAAAATTAGAGGGGGCATGACACTATCACTAGTTAAACTACTACCTTTGATGGGCACATGATTGGCCAAGACCATACGGCAACTCTACAAAAATTCAAATTGGCCAAGACCGCACAGCAAAGCCACAAAGTTTCAAATTGGCCAAGACCACACAGCATAACCACAAAGATTCAAATTGGCCAAGATCACACAGTAAGGCCACAGAGATTACCATATAGCCAAAATGACCAAGACCACATAGTAAGGTCATATTCCACAAAGCAATTCAAAACAGGTAGAGCATTAACTAGCAATACAAATACAATAAATCAATCTTTCTTTCCATACAATGCATAAAGTTCATATTCAATTTATGAAAACTTAATGCATGATTGAAAGGGAATCAAAATATCGGTTACTCACCTCTTAATTTCCAAAGATTGCATATTCTTTTGATTCTCCAAAGGTTTCTCTAATTCTAAATAGAAAATACCTCCAAAGTCTTACCCTTTAAGTTATGATCTTTTTATATATGGGAATGGGCTCTTTTCAAGTGGTAAATAGGTGCTTTCTTGGGGTTTTGATAGTGTTTTACCTCCCTTGGTAATTTTGGACGAATTTTAGATAGGAAGTGGAGAAGTTGGAGCAACTTGCCTGATTTCTTTAGTTTAGGCCATTTTTATACTTGCCAAGATTTAATTGTTTTGAAACAACATTTGGAATCTGCAAATAACAAAACTACCAAGTGTTCTAGACAATTGGCAAAACTAGCAAATTAATTATAAAAATGGCATGTGTCTTGACACTTGCCAAGACTTAACACCATTTATTAATTACAAAAATAACATATGCTTTATAACTTGCCAAAAATTAACAAGTTTCTTTTTTATAAAAATGACAAGTGTCCTTATATTTGGCAAATCTAGCATGTCTTGGCCATTCTCTTGTAATTTAATTACTATAATTTTGGATCATTTTAATTAATTAGTAGCCATATTTTTAAATTTAGGCATTTGTTTGAATAATAACCTTTTAGGTTTTAAATATGAATAATGAAAAATTCATGTATTTATTCTAATGGTTGGCAAAATAAGGATTACATGTCTAAAATTTCGCGGGATGTTACATTATATGCACATAATTTGAGCGCACTCAACTTGAGCGCCTCTAATTTCTATGCAAAACAAATGAGAAAGGGATTTTTTGCTTTAAATACTCTTTACTGTTTTCCTTAAGAGATAAATCATTATACACCCTTCGCAGCTCTACCAATTTCAAAATTGTTGGAACTTCAATATTTGCATGGTTAAATTTGAAGCCAAGCCTTAATGAGCAAGTTAACTTTCAAGCTCTTTTCCTGTTTTGGTTGCTTTCGAGCTCTATTAATGAAGTAGAATACTGATTCATTTCTCGTTGTATGAGTGTTTTCCTTGCTTCGTTCGTTCCTTGCTGGTAGAACCATCAATGTTCAACAGATAAGATAATTAGTTATAATTGATTGTGATTTTATATTTTGTTCTTATGGTTTTTGTTTCTTTTTGTTGTGATATTTAAGAAATTTGGTGACGTTTCCCTGTTTCATAATGAGAATGTGAACTTTCGAGCCGTATTAGCAAAGTAGAAGGCTGATTCACACCAATGCTTATGTCGATTTACTTGTGCTCAAATATGGGTGCAGCTCTTCCGATCTATATTAGTTAATTTTTGCCCTTCCCTCTGCTCTCTTTTTTAGATGGACCTTCCACTTTGATATATATCAGATTATTTCTTTCAGCTTAGAAGTAATTTTGATATGCACCAGCTTAGGATATAATTTATTTTTACCCATAAATATGATAACTTTCATGGTCTTTCCTCCAATCTTAGGTTAAAATGAGATGTTGAAGCAATAATAATAGAGAAGCAGCAAAGGAAAGAAGAAAAATTAATAAGTAAAATCCTGGAAAAGTTATATAGTGGGATAATGGAAGAAGGTATGGATTTGTAAAATCTTGTGATATATTTGAATTTATATAATGAGTAAATATGTGTTTTATTTTCTTGATTAATATATTTTTTTTTTGCTGTAGATGAAGAATTTTGATAAGAGTACAATGCAAAGAAAATGGTCCAGAAGCTGTTGGATGATAATGAGCTGGGCAAAGGTCCATTGCCGCTTTTAGTGCATGTCATACTTTATTCTACTACCAAGGCCCTTTACATCATGTTTTTTTATTTCCAAAAAAAATTACATATGAATAACTTGAAAGTCTTAGCTAAATGAGGTATTTTGGATAAATCTATTTTGTATAGAAATTGGTCAGTTGATAGAATGCATATTGATGAGAAACATATGTACTTTATTTCAGTGGAAGTTGACAAATTCCATTCGATTTATGTTTCAATTTAAGAATCATTTTCTTTGTAGCTTTAATTGGGAATATACATGCTCCTTTCTACATTACTGCAATGTTTTTACGTTATTTAATAATAATAATACAATTTTAGTTGTACTTTAATTAGCCATGTCATTACATTTGATCCTTATGATCATTCTTTTTTTTTTTTACAAGTACAGTCTCTACTTTTTAACTCTAGGAGTATTTGTATGCCATGTTTGTTCTATTTTTTAACTATTAGTATTACGGGAAGTACATGTATAATTTTATGCGTTTGATTGGAGGAAGGAAAAGGAATTGGAATTGATTTTCCATGGAAAATATTTTCTCACCTCTCCTTTAAGAATTCATTTTCCTTGATTTCAAGGAAAATATTCACCTTTTTAGCTTAAGATAAAAAGTATTTTTCATGGAAAATAAAGTTATATTTGGTTAAATCAAGAAAATATAGGTGGAAAATAACATTTTCCATGGAAAAACAATGTGCAATCAAACGCACTATAGTGAAATTCATTTTCATTGTATGTCATTATTATATTCTTCATGTTTTTGTACATTCATATCTGTATAAAAGGAGATTTCACCCAAAGGTGTTTTTCGCTGTTTTCCCCCTTTTTTAACTAATGTTCTTTGTTTCAATATTTTATTTATTAGAGGTCATCTATAATTGGAATTTTTTTTATGTTTTTCAATTTCTTTAAATTTCTGTCTATTTGGTAATCTCGTGCAACGCACAGGTGCGAGACTAGTAATATGTTATGATATTAACAGAAACATATAATAAATAAGTAGTTTACTTATAAGTTAATTTCTTATTTTTTTAGTATTAATTTGGTTATTATATAAGAGCTGAATTAGAGCTTGTTTGATCCCTTTTATTCTCTCAATTTATAAATTTACCTACCACTGATTTGATACGTGATTTGACAACTGTTCAATTATAACCACATATTTCACACATTTTTGTATTTCCAATACACATTCTACATCGTTCCTCATTATAAATTCCTCAAATAAATAGGATCAAACAAGCTCTTAATGCATTCTTTTTTTTTTTTAATCAAATGTTCAACCGTGGAAAACCTTTTTTTTTCGCTTGATCAAATCAATAGCTATTGAATTAATCAACGGCGGATCTAGGATTTTTTTTACTTATAGGGGTGATTTGTAGTAGTATTATAGTGGCCAACAATATTAAGTTAGTTGACAAACAGTTGTTTATATAGAAAGCAATATATTTAAAAAACAAAAAACAAAAAAAGACAATCATTTCTTATTTCAGCCAAAAAAATCACAAAGTATAAATGTAACATCCCGGGAATTTCTACAAATTAAGGTAAGCAACGAAATTGTTATTAGATCGGAAGAGCGTCGTGTAGGATTGGAGGATTTTGTGAAAATTAAAAGATGGTTATCCAATTGATGCTAAAGAAAGAATTTAGTTCCCAATTAATAAACTAAAGTGTAGTGACTTAATTGACATAAATCAAAGTTCGGTGGCTTAATTGAAGGATGAGACAAAGCACAAGGATCTTTCCAGATAATTTCCGCCAAGTGTGCGGTATTTGGTTGCGCCATGTATCGAGATGTGATTGGCGGACCTCAAAATTTATTAAAAACAATTAAGTCTCCACTATTATAAAAGGACCAAGGGGTCCTTAAGGTTCTAAAATCCCCAAAATTATCAAAATTCTCTCCTAAACTCCCTAAATTCGTCCAACTTTGAGGATAGTGGAAAACAACCTATAGAAACTCACTAAAACACCCACTTTTCACTTGAAAGAAGCTCTTAACCTTATATAAATAGATCCCAACTCAAGAATAGCTTTAATTAAGGAATACCAAGACTTTAAAGAGACCTTTTCACGTGGGTTATTCAAGAAATATTTGAGGTGAGTAACGAATGCTT
>CAVNYN010287561.1:0-57601 GCA_963692815.1 Nyctanthes arbor-tristis | reverse complement strand
TCTTAAGCAGAAAGGTGCATCGAAGTATTTTGTTACTCACTGAGTACGTTGTACTCATATATCTATTTTCCACCATTTTGTAGATAATCAGAGGTAAGGAAATGGTCAAGCAAGCCAAGAACTGAAGCATGCCCGCAGATGGAAGAGATTTTGCATGTAGAAGGGAAGCTATATTTTGGTTATAAGAATATATCCAAACCAATATACGAGTATAGCAACTTTTGTATAAATAAATATACCGATGTAAAAGCTTGGCATTTCATTAGTTTGGCTTGATAAGACTTTAAATACTTATCAACATAATGAGTTGTGTTATTTAGCCTTTTCTAATGCTAAATAAAGTTGTATAAAAGTAGTTTTTGTAAGTCCCGTCCTCTCAATTTGCATAAAACAATGAAAAAGCTTCCGTTTTTGAATATAAATAATAATAATAAGTGGTAGAAGTTGAGGGGGCGTGACATGAATGGTTTCCTTGCATCAAATTTCCACAACAGAATCAGTAAATAATATATACAGTTTTGATTTAGTAGTTGATACGTTAAATTAATGTTTTATTAATAATTTATTATTAATAGTTACCCGCTTATGTACACATTTAATATTTCATAATAATTTACTTTTTTGAGAAATTATAATATAATTTTAAATTATCTAATTTATTCAATTTTATTATTTAACATTTGAATATTACATATCAGGCATGTACCATGATATCTGTTTCAACTCAATACATATTCGAATAAAAAATTCCATACCTATATCCCATCGATACCATTCAAATAAAAAATTGCACACCCATAAGACAATACCAACCCTAGAAACCCACAAGTAAATAAACAGTATAATCCTTAACAAGTAGCATGATTTTGTAATAATAATAATTGGTAGACATGTATAATTATAATGATGATATATTAATTATTGTGTTTATTTGTTATAGAGATTTCAAATATAAGGAGTCTTAAGAAGCCCATTTTTTAAGGGAAAAGATTGAGAAAATCTCTAATTATGGCAGACAAATTAGTTAATTGTTTCAGATAACTATCATTTAATATATATATATATATATATATTGGAACAAAATTTATTCATTTATTTTTTATTTCAATCACATGTTCTTAATATTATAAATAAATTTAATTAACCTTGATATATATATATATATACACACACACACACACAAATAGTTATAACAAATTTGTTAGTAATTTTAAAGTTATTTGCTTTTCATAAAGAAAATTATGTAGTCGGCGATATTGGCTCTTCAACTTTCTTAGGTTACAACAATTTACGACATTTATCAATATATTAAAATAAAAGTTGAAAAAGAAAAAAAAAAAAAAAGAGAAACGAACTATTCATTATTATTTTATTAATCTATAAATTTGCTTACAAAAAAAATTAAAATAAAAAAAATTGAAAGCGTTTGTCACGAACGTCTTAAACTTGAACTATTTAAAAATGATAAATTTTAAAAGCTAGAGTTGTGGAGTCATAATTGTGAATTAAAAATTGTACTAATATTTAAAAAAGAAATTAAAAATATTATTAAAAAGAAATAACATTAAGATCTTATGATTGTGGTGTAAGAAGGGGGAAAAATACCTTTTTCAAAAACAAAAAAAAAGGGTTTCGAATACGTAATTGATGTAATTTCATTTAATAATATATTTAAGAAAATGTGGCGTGAGAATAAATTATTGTAGTGAAAATATAATTTCCCTTTATAAAAAGAAGTAGTGTTAATTTATTTTTACCATGTTCGAATAAGCAAAAGGAAATACGTAGGAAATTACTTAAAAAGCTATTTGAACCCGTCAAGAATGACACAAGTCATAACCTTCATTTATGCTATACGTACACAAATATGGACACAGTCAGCGTGTAATGCAAAAAATGATAGGATGAGAAGCCAAAATTTAATTTAATAACCCTGTGCCAAAACACGTTTTTTTTTTATTTTTAAATAATAAAATGTTTTTAAAGGATTTGGGCCATTTTCACCCGGGACTACCCCTTGTCTACGCCCCTAGACATTCACATATATATAGTCATTCCCATTATAACACATATATATAGACATCATGGGTCACAATATCCTACTTTATCAGTCCCATCAGGCATCAACCTATGCGGCTAATTAATTACTATGTCGATTATTTTGTAGAAATTGCTTTTGACAACGACTATTTCAAGTTTAAACGTGAAGTAAAAATGAAAAAACTATTGAAATATTTCTAAGCATGCGTTGGAAATTAATGTTGGCAGTGAACAAACCTCTAATAATTTGAATTTGCTTCTGTAGTTCAAGTAACTTGAAATTCTGGCCCTCTCTTTCTCAAGGCATTCCTCAACCTATATATATTACAAGGGGCGCAAGTGTTAATGTGTTATAATGGTTCAAAGAACAGAATTTTTAGACTAAAATAGAAACTAGTGAAGTGGGTCGTACCTTGAGCATGTACTTCTCGTAGGAGTCAGTTTCAATCCAATTTTTGGCCTTCTCAGAGTAGAATGTACCCGTGGCTTTGAGCATCGTTTCTTCAAAGTCTTTCGCGTAGTATTTTGTTGAATTCTCACCAATCTCTATGTAGATTTCGAGAATTGACTTCACCATTGCCTGATCGATCTGTTCTCCATCGCGTTCCCTATCAATCTAAGATCAAATGTGCATGTTCAGTGAAAAAAAGTTTTTTAAGCCCTAACGTTATTTCTTATTCGGATTGGAATAGAACGTTTGGGGAGAAATTCGAGTTTCTTAACATCTTTAAATCAAGAGAATATGCCACAAACTCTTTGCATTATACTGTAAGCAAAAGAGCAAAAGACATGGGATGATATGGTTCGAATTGTATCATAGTAGCTCAATGTTCAAATTTTCAGGTAAGAGACTCAGATTTGTATCACACGCATCTCTCCCTTAAATTCCCTCCCCTACCTCCTTCCATTAAAAAAAAAAAGGAAAAAAAATAAATAAAAAGGTACTCAACGTTAAGAATATATACAAATTTAATTCTCAGACATACCAGTGATATAACGGCATCTCTAACTTGATCGTTGATTTCGGTGTAAACCTACAAATACAATATCATATATGTTGCAAACTATATATCAGATAAAAATGAAACATGAACTGATTTACGGACACACATAAATCAGAGGATTGAGATTTGATGCTTGGAAACTCGACAAGAGTAACCTAAAAAAATTGGTTTTTATTACCCACCAGGTTATAGAATACTAAGTGCCCTGTTCCTTCTAGGGAGAGCAATTTCTTTATCCTGACGAAGTATCTATCAAGGTACTTAAAGAATTTCGAAAGCCACTTGACCATAGTCTTGTGATTGCTCCATCTTCTCAGCAATTCTCGTAACAACACCTCGTCATCTTTTCCCCTTAGAGACGGCAATACCTAGATAGAAGAATATAACACTCTAGTAAACAAGATTTTAGCTTATGATCCTTCTTAATTTCTAAGAATTACCTTTGAAGAAATATAGTCTTCAAATGTCTTCTGATAGTGGTTGTATAGTTTCTCAGCTTCTGGACCTCTCGAATCAGGTGAACATACAGTGTAAACCGTTCTAGCGAATTACGTTAAGACATCCAAGTCCAAGATGGATAAATTTCATCTACACATGCAAAACTCAATCAAGAGACAATTCCTATGGATCAAAGAAACATCTTTTATGAAAGCAAAAGATTAGGCCTAGTACTCTTCTAACTTTTTGGAGTATTCGAGCCATCTGACCTTTGAAAGAATAAATTGAATTCCAACATTAATGTTCTCAGACGAGATGGAGGGTTCGATGAGGATACGTATAGATCTGCATGTATTCTTCAGAAGTAAACTGGAGGCCTTCAACTCCTTCAAGAATGTCAATCAACTTCTTGATGGCTTCTTGCAAGAAAGGCCATGCTTGTTCAGAGCTTAAGTCGTGGTTTCCCGATGCCTCGCTCTCCATTTTTATCTGCTTCAAGAGAGCTTCCTATTATTGATAAGTGATACTAATGGCTAAAAGCTTGAGAAGAAACGACGACTACGGTTTTCTTGGGCAGTTGGTTGACTTCGAAAGTTTGACGGAAGAACGATACCGGAAGTTTCTTGGAAAAGGAGAAGGGAGAATTTCATTGTTGGTCCTGAATCTACTACTTGAATGACAAGTTATTGAGACAAGAAAAAAATAGAGAGCTCATAAATTAGGGTAATTTTCACTCGAGGTCCCTAACCTTTCAATTTTATATCAATTTTGTCTTTATTTGTTTTTTAGTCCTACTAAGTCCTCAACCTTTTATTTATTATCGTATTCCATCCCCAACATTACTTTCGTCTCCAACCTTTCAATTTTCATTATTAACTTCAATCAAAATAACTATTATACCGTCGATTCTTTATTTCCACTATAGATCTACAATTTTTCAATTTTTATACAAGTTTGTCCTCATTATTTTTTGAGCGAGTAGAAGCTGAACCTTTTATTTTTTGCCATGTTATAACCCTATTAATACTTTCCATACTAATATTTTAATTCTTACTGTTAATATCTATTAACATTTTCATTAAGTTGTGGAGCGGGTTAGAATGTGTGGATTTTTTATTTTGTATTATTCTTTAATCACATCATACACACACACACACACACACACTTAAAAGCAATACAATTTCCTTCTACTATTTTCCCGCTCAAAATCACTTTCTAAATCTGGCATTTGCATCTTGGCCGATAGTTTACCTCTTAATCTTAGCCCTTGATTAATTTTTTTTATCTTTTTATTATTTTCAAGAATTATATATAAATAATTTAACACTTGAAGAGATAATCATAAATCATGAATTCAAAATATTTAGATTTTCATAGACATATCTCTTTATTAAATGTAACTTTCAATTACTATAGAATTTGAACACTAGATCAAACAATCAACCTTATTGGAATATATTTCTCATTTTCATTCAATTCTTTAATGATAATTGTAATGATAATTGCTAACTAACCCAACTAATGGTATTTTTTCTCCATTTGCTCTAACTATTGCTCACGGCTTAATTATTGAAAAACATTAAATTATGCAACTAACACTAAGCCTTTTTACCATTTTCAGCCAACTTTTTCATTTCATACCTTACATTAAATTTTCAAGGTAACCATGCTATTATTATTTCATTGTTTCATCCTCAATAGCAAATGTTATTATATTCTCTTTTAATTCAAATCAGCATTGCATGAAAAAAAGGCAGATTGTGACATATCAATCACTATATAAGAATACCAAATTCTCCATTCGTGCGTTAGGGAGTGAATTCGGTTTTTTTTTTCTTTTTTCTTTTCATTAAAAACATTTTTTAAATATTTTCACAAGACCAATTGTAACAATTAATATTTCACGTAATTGAGTTCCAAATTAAACTTTATATGATTTATGTAATGCTTCTCCACTGCAAAAGTTTTTTAAACTTCATATGTTTTCCATGTGTATTGATTCGTCTAATGATTTTCGTCTAATGATTTCTTTTTGAGGACTGCTTATTTATAAATGAAAAATTGGTCGATGTCACTTTGTATTTTTTTTTATCTTAATTCACAAATGTGACGAATCTGTTCAAATATGTTATTTGGACTGCACGTGGGTTGCTTATTGTGTCTGTGTGCACATCTTTGTTTAAATTATAGATTTTAGCAAACTTTCTTCATTAGTTGCACAACTTATTTTTAATGGAATATTAGCATTTTTAATGTAAAATAATTTTATTTTAAAAAAAGGTTTGTAAAGACCAAAAAACAAAAAGCCAGACTTGAAGTCCAACTTTACAATGACGTATGATTATCTTTGTAAATAATGAATTTAAATATTAACTTGTAAATAATTTATTCAAGTCTTTGATTTTTTTATTAATGCAGAAGCATTAATCAATCAATTTTTTTTTAAAATTGCAAATAAAATAAGATATTTTATATTTAAAGGAATCGTCTCAATTCTCATTTATGTGCATTAAATTAATTATGGATGCATTGTAACTTTGGCTGGACGTTGTTTTGTGTATTTTTTTCAACTTTTCATCTTGGATTAATGCATAATTAGTTGTGTGTTTGTTAATTTTTAAGGCATTTGATCTGTCCTTGAAGCATGTATTTATCAGAGTTATTGCTGACTTGATTGATTTAGAGTCACCGCGAGTTGGAATGAGACAATATTTTAACATCTAATTTAACAATTATCCCAAAAAAAAAAATCATTCATTCAGATGAGTCTAATTTTATTTTGTCCATTGTTCTTTCGTGGTAAACTTTACAAACTTTTTATACGTCAATAGGTGACAACATTAATTATATTGTTGGTTTGATTTCTATATTATCTTAAAAATATTTCACCCATGTCAAATAAATATTTGAGTGCATTAATCATTTAAATTATTGGTCTATATAACTCATTATATATATAACCTATGGTTTTTTGCACCCTTATAACTGAATTTAATTCTTTAATATTTGTTAAATGAACCCGCAGTTTACGAATGACTTATTAAAAGATTATATTGTTATTTCTAGATTAACCCTTACTCCGTTAGATATTAGACTGACATTCACCTTTCAACGGAGACAGTTCTCATTGATAGTCTGTTATGCGATGACTATTAGCAAGAGTCAAAGTCAATCTCTCGAAAATGTTGGTATTTTCCTTCAGAGGCTTGTGTTCACCCATAGACAGTTGTATGCAGTCGTTTTGAGGGTCACGAATCATGATGGGTTGAAGTTTACGATATCTGATAACAACGGTGACCATAGCAAGTCTACGTTGAATGTTGTTTACAAGAAGGTATTCAACAATTTGTAGTAATATGTTTTCTTTAACCGTTAGGTATGTTAATTTTAATTCTATATCAGCTTTATAATTCTATTATGTAATGTTTGACATAATTAACTCAATTTCGCTTGCTGAATGCAGGTTATCTTGAGGGCTTCCCTATGCTTTCAAAATGTAATAGCTTCTAAAATAATTATTATTGTCCACTATCATGTTCACTTTGAAACTTGCAATATTGAAGTGGGTGAATTCTAACGTTAACTTTCCCAAATGACCGTGTTGGATTCTTCTTTAATAGATTTATATATCATTTTTTTACTGAAACACATAATAGATGTTTAACAATTTTTACACAATCATAGATTATACTATTTATATGCTGTTTATTTTATTTGGTCAAAGCATCCCCTGCAACGCACGGGTGAAATTATTATTTTTTATTTAAATAATTAATAATATAATGAAAATTTTAATGGATATTAACAGTAATAATTAAAATATTGGTATGAAAAGTGTTAATAAAGATATAACATTTATGTCAGCAACCTTTCAATTACTAATGTTAATTTCAATAAAATAATCATTATACCTTCTTCACACATCCTAACCTATAGTGATAACAAGAAAAACTCAATTGACACCAAACTTGATGAATACTTAATCCACGTAAAAAAAAGTTTTCAATCTGAGAGTCAGTGCAACAAATCATGATCGCATATCATGTAGCGGATATAGATTAAGGTGGATCTGCAAAAAAAATTATTTTCAATTTATAAAAAATGAAACTAAACCCTAATGCACTAATTCTAATTTTTTATGGATTCACAATTGATAGACTATATTGGATTGAGATGGATAATAAATTTGGGGCAAATTAGGGTGTAAATAAAAAAGAGGGACGAGAAATTAAATTAGAACTAAAGTACCGGGGTTATGTATATTTTTATAAATTAAAAATTAATTTTGGGGCAGATCCACCCAATCTGTATTCGCCACGCGATATGTGATAATCAAGAAATCGACTTCAATTCGTCACGTTGATACTTAGATTAACAACTTTCTTCATCACGGATTTGATATCGACCGAGACCTTTATAGATCAAGTTTTTCTGTTATCATTATTTTCGATTGTTGTCAGTGGGTTGTGTAGGAGCAGATTAGAATGTGTGAATTTCTTATTTTAGTATGGAAAGTATTAATAAGGATATAACATGACAAAAAATAAAATATTTGGCTTCTACGCACTTAAAAAATGATGAGAATAAAATTGTAAAGAAATTGAAAGGTTGGAGACCTATAGTGGAAATAAAAGATCGGAAGAGCACACGAGTCATTTTGATAGAAGTTAACGATGAAAATCGAAATGTTAGGGGACGAAAAGTAACGTCGGGGATGTAATATGATAATAAATGAAAGGTTATGGAGTTAGTAGGCCCGAAAAAAAAGAATGAAGACAAAACTGATACAAATTAAAATGTTGGAAACATAGAGTGAAAATTACCCTGTAAACTATACTCCCTCAGTTCTACAAAGTGTTCCCTATTCATTTTCCATTTGTCTTGAATTATATGCTCCTTTTATTGTTAGAAGTGCATTAAATAAGGGTCTAGTAGAAAGATTGTTGATTGATTTACTTTTTCATTTCAATAATAGTGTTTATGAGTAAATAAGAGTATAATAAAAATACTGTAGATTCCATTTACTTTTTCAGGTACATTAAATAGTTTTTTTTAATTTGTCTGAAAGATGAAAGGAAAATATCTTTGTAAGATGAATGAAGTATAAACTTGCATGCACCAGTTCACAACCCCAAATATTGCTCAATCAATTGGAAGGAAAATTTCAACACTTATTGAGCAGAGAGGAGAAATATTGGCATCAATGATCGAGAATCAATTGGCTTAAAGATGGAGATAGAAATGCCAAATTTTTCCACGCAAAAACCTCGAGCCGGAAAAATTGTATTTTACGACCAGTGGATAACAAAAGGGCTGAATTTATATCACAAGAAGAAATAACGACATTTTGAAGCGTTGTTTACTAGCTTTATTCCAACACAGAGTACTTTGGATATGGCGATCCAAGGCATCCATTCAACACTATCCACGGAAGAATATGAATATCTGGAAAGCCTTTTCTCTAAGGAAGAGGTGAAGGAAGTTGTTATGTCGCTAGGATCACACAAGGCTCTAGGGCCGGATGGGTTGCATGCCATTTTCTCTCAAACTCATTGGAGTCCGTAAATTTGTCTTCGTTCTTTTATTTTTCCCTTGTCTCATCAAATTCCTTAAACAACGATCCTGCGGGCGTAATCAGGGGATCTACATTAATTCCCAACAGCGGATTTTCAGCCCATTTCTTTGTGCAATGTCTTGTATAAAATGATTGCAAAAACTATTGCTAACAGACTAAAGAGAGTTCTCCAAACTCTACTTTCTGAGAATCAAAGTGCTTTTGTTGCAGGCAGGCATATTATTGATAAATACATTAATCGCTTTTGAATGCGTACGTTCTCTACGAAGGAAGAATAATGACAAAAATGGATTCATGGCACTCGAACTTGATTTTACCAAAGCATACGACCGGGGTTGAGTGGTGTTTTCTAATCCGAGTCACGAGCAAGATGGGTTTTTCAAGGCGTTGCCAAAGGTTGATTCGGAATTGTATTTCTGCCGCCTTATTTTCTTTTCTCATCAATGGCAAGCCTAGAGGAAGAGTGAAGCCAACTAGAGGAGTGCGACAAGGATGCCCTCTATCACATTTTCATTTCCTTTTTGTGACGGAAGCTTTTCTGGTCTGTTGAATGAGGCGGAGGACAAACAGGAAATTATAGGAGTCCGATGTACCAGAAATTGTCCAAGAATTAATCATCTATTCTTTGCCAATGATTGCATCTTTTTTGGGGCAAAGGACTCAGATTCACAGTATTTTGAGAGTATTGTGCAGACTTTTAAGAATGGATCCTGGTAGCAGATTAACTTGGAGAATCATCAGTTTTATTTAGCTCGAATATGAATGAAAGCAAACGACAAAGACTTGCCCAACGATTAGGTGTCCAGATGGAGTCAAAATGGGGTGTTTATTTTGGGTTTCCTCTAGCTTTGGGGTGGCAAAAAAAGCGAGATTTTGCTAATCTACAAGATAAAATTTGGAAAACAATCAATGGTTAGAAGAGTGGAATGTTTTCCCTTGGAGGTAAAGTAGTGCTGACCAAAGTGATTTTGCAAGCTATTCCTACCTACTTGATGAGCATGCATTTTTAAAATTCCAGATAGGGTGATTTCTTCCATTCAAATAGCCGTAAGAAGATTCTGGTAGTGAAAGAATCACTAAACTCATAAAATTAACTGGGTTTGTTGGCAGACTCTTTGCAGATGTAAGGAGGCTGGTGGTTTGGGCTTTGGAGATTTTAAAAAATTTAATAAGGCAATGAAGGCGAAAAAAGCTTGGAAAATTTTCCAAGAACCTGAATCATTGATGTCACGCCTCATGAGAGGTAAATACAATGATGGAAATAATTTTATGCAAGCACAACTCAAAAATGGGGATTCCTTTGCATGGAGAAGTATACTTTGTGGCCAAGACGTACTTGAGAAGGGCTTCCGGTGGAGAATCGAGAATGGAAGATCCATTTGAATTTTCGAAGACCCTTGGATTCCTTCTAGCCCTTCGTTACGTCCTTTGACCCTATATAACTCACAATTCAATTGGGTTTCAGACTTATTTTTTGATTCAGGTGAATGGAATCTCTGGCGAATTGTAGATGTGTTCTTACGTCTGGACAGAGATTCCATACGTCTTTGCCAACCATCAGGATAAACTTATTTGGCATTTTGATTCTAGTGGAAAATATACTATAAAAAGTGGATATAAATGTTTAGCGATGATCCCTTTGACAGCATCAACAAGTTGCTACCACTCTTTTTCTTGGTGAAAGAAAATCTGGAAACTCAGAACTCAGCCGAAATGTGTACTTTTCTGGTGGAAAGTCTTCCATGAGTGTTTGCCAATAGGATACAACCTGAAAATGAGGGGTATGGAGATGAGTGGAAACTATCTACATTGTGGCTCATTAGAGACATCTATCCACTTTCTTTTTGGGTGTTTTATTGCAAAACAAGTTTGAAAGTTAATGGGGCTCTGGTGTTTTATTAAAAGATACAGAGGTTGGTGGAATATCAAGGATGTGGTCCATGAGATTTCCACTTTTTGTCACAAAAATACACTCATACTTATCCTTTGTGTGGCAAGGAATATATGGCTTGGTCGTAACTGCATGCTATATAGAGATAATAAACTCCATCCGGATGTTGTGGCTAGTTTGCATACTACTTTTGCCTTAACCAAAGCAGATTTCAAGCAAGCTTTTAATGGCTGTAAATCAAGGAAAGCTCAGGAAAAATGGAAACCTCCGCCCTCTAATTACTTCAAACTCAATGTTGACGCCAGAGTTAGTGAAGAAAGGAAATGTTTTTGGGTTTGGGCTGTTGTGCGTGATGAGGCAGGGAGAGTTATGAGACTATTTGCAAAATATGTGGCTGGCTTACCTAGTGTCAAAGAGGCTGAGCATATGGCCATCTTGATGGGGATGAAATTTGCTATGGATCGAAACTTTCCTATTACTTCCATTGAATCGGATAGTCTTCGATTAGTCACTAGCCTTCAAGGTGATTTCGAATTTGCTTCGAATGCTCCTATTTTGACTGAAATCTTGAAGCTGTTAAAAGCGCTTGACCGTGGTCCTTGCGTCTTTACCCCACGTGAGGGTAATTTGGTCGCACACAAGGTCGCATTTTTTGCTCTCTCTTCTTTGTTTTGTGGCGAATGGACAGACTATTTTCCTTTGTATATTGGTTCAGCGGTTTGCCGAGATATATGAAATGAGACTTAATTTTGATGTCCCAAAAAAAAAAAAACAAGAAGAAGAATAAACTTGAGTTGTATGACAACTAATAATATTCGACTCTTTAAATAACTCACAAAGAAATACAATAAATCTTTTAAAATGATAAACTCGTGAGCAATTCTTGAGACATGAAAAAGTGATATTCTTATATGACACAAATTTATTGAGTAATGATCACATGACTACTCTTTTATCATTTACTATAAGTGTGCTACATGTACAATTTCACTTATTCATATTCTATTTCCATGTCTGCCTAGAATTTTTGTAAACTCATTGTCTTTCTCTTAATTATTAGATAGTTAACTAATAATATTAAATAAGTTAGATGATATAGTAATGAAATATAGTAAATTATTAATCGAATACACAAACGAGCAACTATTAATATTTTTTTTGTAGATGATGCAAATAATTTATTTTTTTGTCTTTTTTCTCTATAGATGTGAAATCTGTAAAATATTGATTGATTTTATGTTATTATTTCATTTGATTTAATTATTATTGCAACTATTTATTTTTTTTGTAATTTATGTAATGAATTTTTTTAATATGAAACATTGGGAATTTACCTCCTAGTACAACGTACGGGTTGAATAATAATTGATTATTAGTCAGTCTTGAATTTATACATCGATATTTTAATTTGACAAAGATAAAAATGAATTTTAGAGAAAATTGGGATGAACAAAGAGACATGAAATGTACAAGAAGAAAAGGAATTACACAAAAAATTACTAACTTTATCCTCATTATTTGGTCTAATTTTCCTTTTTAGGATGTCCCACATGTATGATTCCTTTTATATTAAAAAGTCTAATTTGCATTTCTTTGAAAATCTATCCCAATTTTGATACTTTAATTATAACTATTAATGTTAAATCATCATATCATATAATAAATAATATAACGGTTTTCAATTAGATTTAGATTCTCAATTGTAATTTTTTCATTTTTTGCTGACCTCATCATAATGTTGTACGATAATTTGGATTCAATTATTCCCCCAATTGATTTTCAATTGGTTTTATTTTTCAAGTTTTAAAATTTAAACTTTTCTTATCTAGATATTTATCACGGGTTTTCAATAATTTATATTAGTTTATTAATTTTTTTATATTCCTTTATTATTATAGTTTTCTCATTTATATTTTTTTAGCATTTATATATAATTATGAGTTTTTACAATTTTTAATTATCTACTATCGATGTAAATTTAATGGCGAATAACTGTTCAATTTCTTATGAATTAGTATTTTTTAGAATTATTCTTTCCGTTACTGAATTATTCGAAAATGAGCGCATTATAAACTAATTGTCTGGAACTATCTCTATTTATTTGTTTGTAATAAGATGTGGCTAAAATTTATTTTCTTGACATTTATGATCTAACTTGAAAATCTTTGTGACTATTTTTTTAATCTTTGTTTCTATATCATTTATGTTGCAACGATTAGGTTGTAGAGGATTCAAATAATTTATTTTTTAGTCTTGTTTCTCCATAGATGCGAAGCCTTCATAATATTGACTGAATTCATGTTCTTACTTTATTTGATTTAATTATTACTGTGACTATTTTTTTTTTTTTGCAATTTATATAATGAATTTTTTTATATAAAACATAGGGAATTTATCTCTTTATGCAACATACGATTTGAATACTAATTGATCGATATTTTTATTTGAAGAAAATAATAATGAATTTTAGTGAAATTTTTGTAAACAAAGAGACAAGAAATTCACAAGAAGAAAATGAACTACCAAAAAAACCCTCTATTGTAATTATCTGATCTTATTTTCTTTTTTAGTATGTCTCATATATATGGTCATCTTTATATTTAAAAGTCTAACTTGTATTTCTTTACAAAAATATCCCTATTTAATATTTTAATTATAACTATCAATTGTGAATTTCACTCACATAAAAGATCACCGAGATAGTACTTTCTCATGAGTATGAAAATTTTTATCTGAATAAATATCGAGTGAATACGGGTATGTACATGCCTAATCATATTATTAGACTGTTAACTCATAATATTAAATAAGTTAGATGATTTAAAAGCGAAATATAATAAAGCATTAATTGAGTATATAAACAGGTAACTATTAATATAATATTAATAAAACATTAATTTAATGTGTCAAATATTAAATTAAAACTGTTTATTTATTATTTTTCTTTGCAAATCCGATAATATGTATTTGTTTAATATTTTATCATTCATTATTATTGAATTTTTTTGAAAATTAGTCTTTTTGTACAATACACGAGTGAGAGACTAAACTTATATTTACAGTAGTTTATTGTGATATGATTATTTATAGCGATAGCAATATAGTGGATTAGTCATACTTTGGACCTGTCCCATGAGTCTTGAAGTCTCTCAGATTCACCCCAAACCTACAAATTTATATATCAGGTCAAGACAAGTCGGGTCATGGGACGGGTTGAGACGCTACTATGACTCACAATAGGACTCATTAATTTTTTTCCCCTTTCAACTAATATTATCTGCGACGCATTGTTAATCGATGAATGTAGAATAAAATAAAACCTTTATTTAGAATTTTAAAGTTTTCAACATTAACTAAAATAATAACTTGATTCTTTCAATTCGACATAAAAACAGATAATGTTGCCTCATACCCCTTCTTTTGCCTCGATTAGGCGTGGCAAGTCAATCATATTAGAGGCATGTCTCCACGAGTTTATAGATCAGTTGGTCAAATTGCCATCTCTAATTATTTGACTACTAATTATTACAATTTTATATAGGTTCGGCATGTGAATTTGAACCACGAGTTTGGAGGATACTAGAATTATGAACTCATGCATTTTACTACAAATATTTCATGGTAAATTATAATTTGCATATCAATTCATAATTTTATTCAATGCAATTGGTATATTGTATTCTATTTATAAAATAATGTCCACACTTACACGTTAATTTTGATATGAATTTACACTATAACTCCACCCGTGCAACGCATGGGTAAAAAAATCTACTTTTACTTATAAAAAGAGTACGTCAGGAGGGTACTTTCTTATGAGTATGAAAATTTTATCTAAACAGATATTGAGGGAATACGAATATGTACATGCTCGATATGTATTATTAGATTGTTAACTAATAATCTTCGATAAATTAAATGATTAAAAAATAAAATATAGTAAAACATTAATCGAATACATAGACGGATAACTATTAATATATTATTAATAAAACATTAATTTAATGTGTCAAATACTAAATCAAAATTATATATTTATTGATTTCGTTATGCAAATCCGATGACACGTATCTATTGGACATGTGAACTTGCATGACGTGTTTGGAGGAAACTAGATTTATAGTCTCAAGTATTTGACTATAAATATCCAATAGTGATTTGTAATTCGCATATCAATTCGTAATTTCATAAAATGCAACTGATATATTGTGTTTTATTTTTGAGATGATGTTCGCACTCATATATCAATTTTAATGTGAATGTACACTATAACTCTACTAGTGCAACGCATGACTGAAAAAATCTAGGTCATATGGAAAAAGACAACTAAGGCTTCTCTAAGTGATAAAAACACTTTTTTTACTGGATATTTAATCTAAGTTCAATTCACCGTTTACACTCTTATAATCCTCAAATTGTATTAAAAATAATTCTTACTCAAGAAATAAAAATAGAACACTATAATTTATTTAGATGTAATTAAATGCGTTAATTTTTGTTTAATAGTTTAATTTTCTAAAAACTAGAACTAGAATTGTGATTACCAAAATTCCATTTAGGCTGTGTTTGATTAATAAAGATTTTTCATAGAAAATGAGTTTTTCCACTTAAACTTCAATTTTTCTAGTGTTTAATTGAAATTTTTTATGGAAAATATTTTACATCTGTTGGTAATATAACCACATTTTTCTTAAAAAAAAGAAAATATTTCTCCATGAAGGTGTATGTTTTTTATTTTCTAAGTAATTCATATTTTCCCCCTAATTTCACTTTTAATCAAATACATTGTAATTTATTTTTTATGAAATTCAAATTACCAGTAATTCAATTGATAAAAAGTATTTCCTTTCCAATTAAAATCTCATACTTACAATCAAACGCACTTTGTAGTTTTGCCATATATCATACACTCTTTCATTGGGGTCATCATCTATAGAAATTATAGTAAGTTGATCAACAAATAGCTTATTAAAAACTCTTTGATTAACACTTGGATCACATTTTATTTGTATTTTCAATGATTCAAGTGTATCATTTTGACTTTAAGATCGAAAAAAATCTGCATATAGATTGAAGTCCATGATATGCATAATCTTTTCTACTATTGACGCATTAAATTTATCGAACATTGCAACTCTATTTTGTAACTTGTGTTCAGTATGACACGCCCCACTCCTAGTACCTCTAACTTACTTTAAGTATAACGTGCACCAACAATAAATTCTAACTATAAGTTAGAATCTACCGTCGAGACTCATAAACATTTACTTATTCGAGGAAATTTTGACAATATCTCTCATAATTTTATAAACAAAACCAATCTGTACCAATGCCCAACATCAAGCCCAGAACTCCTTATTCATTTCAAGCAACAATTCACATATGAAGAGATATACTAAATCAAGTATAATTCACCTAAAAACACCCAATATATACTAATAAATTAACTATATTAAAACTGATAATTCATAATAAAAAAAGCAAAATTTGACTTTTTTTTTTCCGAAATTGCAGCCATATATTGCAAAAAATTCGGTTCTAAGTAAATACTCAATACCCAAATTGGCTTACAAAGTTGATCATGATGTGATCAAGTGCTTTCCGGGTCGTCTCAGACCTTGCGATTTGTATTTATCTCTACCAAAATATTTAAATACACACAAAGCGTTTACTTGTTACTAATCTAGTCTAGCCTATGTTTTTCTTTAAATCCTTTGTTTCAAAGCTGATAATTTATAATAACAAATCCGTAACAATATCTATATAGTAGCTCGAATTCTTAAAGTACTAGGCTCGACTATAATGAGTTGTCCAAACTCCAATTGCTGCCTGGAAGGAAAATCATTTAAAAAAACAAATGAACTAATTAGCCCAATAAGTTGAGTTTTTAAATAAGCTTACCTTGATAAATCAAAATATATCTTTTGAAAATCGAGAATTAAAATGTAAAAATCAATCATTGACTTTCGTAAATTGAAATTGAAATCTCAGCATAACATCAATATTGATAAAATCGTTACATGTTGGAACACATTATGAACATCATTTCATTTAATATTCATCGTAAGATTCTCCCTAAAGAGTATCTATAATCTCATGTCATTATGTAATCATAGATCATTTATCGTCATACGCGCGTAATCACCAACTTGGGCCATACGTACCTTATGACCTCTTCACCCTCTGCGGCACAACAACTAGCTTGAGTCATAACTAGCACATAGGCCCCTACGGCCGTAGGCGGCGTTTATTATGTCAGCTTGAGCCATAGGGCCCTTCGCCGGTAGGCGGCGTTCATTAAGACAGTTTAAGTCATAAACCCCTTCGCCCGTAGGCGGCGCATTATCTTGTCAGCTAGAGCCATCTAATCTGTAGCCAGCATATTCATAACATTGGAAACAAATTTCAGAGTTTTCATGCATCACAAATCATATTTCAAATCAAATATTTATCTGAAAATTGTGAAGCATGATAAACCCCATACATTTTCTCTAAAAATCATAACATCATGTTTGCATAAAACTCTACATAAACATTTCCAAGAGAAATCCGCATAACTTTTCTAAAAAAAGCATCAACCATTAAAATTTTATATAAATACATTCATAATAAACATTGCAAGTTTCTATGAAATCAAAGTATGACATATTTCATTTAGAAAGAAAGGAAAAGAAAAGAAAAGACTCCACTCACTCGCTAAATAGCATCCTTTCATGTTTCATGTCCTTTGATCTTTATCATTTCATGTGACATTATATAAAAGTGTATTTAACATTTAATTCCTTTATATTCCTCAATTTACACACATAGCTCAGTTCTTTCATTTATCCTTACTCCATTCTATTTACCTTCTTTTTTGCTTATTTACCAGTTAAAGATTTTCTAGTTCAAGTAATCATCTTCATTATTATATGCTAAATTAGAAAGCTTAATAATTACTCATCGTTTCTACACTTAACTTTTCTGTCAAACATGTGTATCTGTTATTGAATCAAGGCTTAATACAACTCTTTAAGCAAAAATTGTTAAGTTCTCCTATTGGGCAATGCACGTCTAAAACCATTTTAAAATTAGGAACGATGTCGTATGTTTATGAAATTCTCTTAGAAGGTGGAACACTTATATAAGTCCATTATATACGAAATTAAGCTCAAGAAGACTAAACTGGGAACACCAAAATATTTATCTACTTCTTGAAAATCTGTTCTCGAGTGCGCACCGACCCTTCTCACAACATATGTTATAAAAACTCCTACTGGCCTCCAAATTGGTGTCATTCAAATTTTGGATGCTAAACAACTCATAGAAGATCATTCTCCAATTTGTATTTTACTAAAATTCCACATATACTCTCATATACGACCTTCTAAAGTTGAGAGGCAGAACCACGTATATAATAAGTCTATGTCTAAACTCCTTTTATTAAATTTATGCATATATGCTTGACTTCCTAGAATTCAATATTAGCCTCTTGTGCTTTCCTTTTCATTAAAGAAAACATGACTTCTTCCTTTCAATTAGTCTAAAAGCTACATTAATTTAACAAAATACTATGGAATTCATCGAAAAATCCCAAAGAATGCTTCACTCAAAATTTCCAACTTCAATTTTTCATTCTTAACTATAATTTCATACACTAACTTTACATAATTCTCCTCTAGTCTTCATTTAATTCCAATTTCATTTCTAAAATAATTTCACACAATTTAAACTAATAGAAAACTAAATCAAAATCAACTACTCAATTCTCTAAAAGTTTCCTTAAATCAATCTCAAAAACTTTAAACCTAAAAATCTCATATGATTCATATGCTTCAAAAATTTTCAAATACATCGAATTTATATTAACAAATTAGTCATTTCCCCATTTAAAATTCATAAAATCAAACCATATATTCAAAACCCAAACTTAAACATAATATAGAATTAAAACTTCACTTAACTTTTGAAACTAAAAGCATAAAATCAAAGTTGATCAAGAATCCCACTTCAAAATTCGTGGTTAGCTTCTCCATCTTCTTTCCCCCCCCCCTCTCGGCTCATTGTCTCAGCTCCCGCTTCCTCTCTCCGTCCCTCTGCGTGTGTTTGTATGTAATATATGTAATAATCCCATAATCCAAGAGAATTATCTAGAGATTTAGGAAAATTGCACCCAAGGTCCTTTAAATTCTTGCTTTGCTTCATTTAGGTCCCTGACTTCATGTATTACTTCATTTAAACTACTAAGTTATGATATAATTCTATATAAATTCCAAACTTATTTAATTGTTTAAATGATAAAACCCAAAAAATAAATTAATGCATCTTAATCAAACTTTAACCTTGACTTGATTATTCCACCTTTGACTTTTGGTCCATATATATATATATATATATTAACATTTAAGTTTGGGTAGCGACATGAAATAAAAATGTAAATGAAATTTAGGATGTCACAAAGTATCATAAAAATAGAATTGCATACATGATGATTGCTTATAAAGTGGCAAAGGATCACTAATATAATGAAAAACTTGACCATAAATTCTAAAGGTGAAATCGCTTCTATTCATTTTACCTAACTCTTTATCATACTTGACACCTAATGATGTAAAGGCAAAATGATTATTATATGTTTGTACAAAGTTATGAAATTCTAAAGATTTTGTCGATGTTTGTACAAAGCATAAATTTACCGTTCCACCACCACAACAATTTTTTTTCTTTATAAAATAACTTAGCTCCACAATCTGCACAGTAATTTGCATTAGGCAATATATAGGCTTCAGTTGGAATATCATGTATGTTTAATTTATACAATAAAGATCTTCCTTTTACATCATTCATATTTTGCTCAACATCATTAATGTAGAGAGGCGCTGCATGCATAGTTTGATAAATAAATAAACAAATGAATATTCAATAAAGAAAATAAACCAAATATTTTACATATTCAGTAATAATATTCATATCATTTGACATTATCCATGAACGAGAATTGCTCATCTTTTGTTCTAAATTCATTTGAAGATACTCGACTTCTTTTGCACCATTAACGAACACATGAGACTATTCTGGTAAATCTGCAATTGTTAGTTTGAAAAATTTTAGTGTATATATAACCTACTGTTAGCCTCATAAAACAAATGAAAAGCTTAAGTTGAATACTCCCCAAAATAAAACTTTAAATATCACAACGTACTCAATTCACACAACATCTATAAGCGCTAAAATTAGAAAAAGTAAAAAATAATTAAGATAATTAATTTTCCCTGTAACTTTTTTTCCATCAATATATTCAATAAAGGAGACAACTGGTTGAGTGAAATATTCATGGAGATTCTTTGTCACTAAAAAAGTCTTGTTTTTTTCAAGATTATTTAATTGGTAAGTCATTGATTTCAACTTTTTAAATCAAGTTAGATGCCTGCCGTAGATATTTGGACGGGTTTCCTCCAAACTTTTGCTAAACAGCATCTCAGAAATGTATGATAATCTTGGAGCACAACATGGGGGTGGATACCCTCTTCCAATGCACAACAAAATCCTTTTGGGAATGCATTCTATGGTGCTGCTTCGGCATTTATTAGAGGTGGACTGGGTGCTTATGGAGAAAAAATATTGGGATCTATCTCTGAATACGTGCAAAGCAGTGTAAGAGAGGTCACTCTGTATGGTTATGATGGAAGTTAAATTATTTCAATTGACCAATATTCTATTGTTGGATGATGTGTTATTTGCTATCATTTACACCTGATGGGCTAGAAATTTTTGTGACATTCCTCTTCTTTTTTGTTGTTTATTGCATCAATAGATTAGTAGGTACTTTTTCTGACCTTCAATACTATTTCCAAGTGAATGACCGTTATGTAACGAATAAATGAAGGTTGTTCTTTTCCCATTCCATCACAGGGTGAGAGCTTGTTCATTCATGATATTTGTATTGCACTTTTTCTGCTCCATTTCTGAAATAGTACTCGTGTTTCTTAATTACTTAGGGTCATTGGACAAGAATAACAGAGCCAGTCAGCGGTAGGCTCTCCTACAAGCCTCCAATTTATGATATCAATGCTCCAGATCTTTACATTCCATTCATGGCATTTGGTATCTATGTTATTCTTGCTGGCTTCTTACTGGGACTACACGGACCGTAGGTCTTTCAAGCTATTTCACATATGTGAAAATCATATGGGATACAAAGCAATAAAACCTTGTTATCTCTGTTGCCCACTAAACGAAATCGCCTATAATTCATATCAATAAGCACAGAGTCCACTACTATTGCATCTACATCATCACTTTGCAGTGAATCAGCACCCAATACCCTATATGATAGCCACTTTATTAAATTCAATTCTTTCCAATTTATTAAATTTAAGCTTCCAAGGATTTCTTCCAATAAATCCTCGAACATCAATATCAAATCTATGAATATACTGCTAATTTGCTCTACCAATGAGTTTTTTGCAAGAAAGTGTTGCTATTTTTCTCTACAGAGATATTACCTCTTTTCAAAAAGAAGAATCTCAAAGACTGACCTCTTGGCTAAGCCCCTCAACCTTGTAAGCTCATGGTCAGGGAGCTTTCCACTATTAAACAGCACTTTGAAATAAAATAAAGAAGGAAATAAAATATGACAGGAAGGAAAAAGAAGAAATGGAACCTGGAGATTGGAGTCTCACTGTCGACGATGCCGACGAGGCTTTGAGATGGTATACGGTCTACAAAACCAACCGATAGAAACGGTAAAACCAAAGGAAACGAATGCCCACAAATTTTTTGCAAATAATTTCTCTAATTGGATTCAAAAGCAAAAGTTTCTGCAAGAACGTGATGCAGAGATCAGAGAAGATAGGACACTGCTATAACATTCCAGCTAGCCAACAAAAATAAACACTCTTTTTCTATGGTCCAGTTCAACAATGGAAAAATGAAAACAATCGGCTTCAACTTTGTATATAGTAGTGGTGATATGATGATGATAATAATAATAATGCATCATTTTTTCCCTAAATTATACAGTAAATTAATAGAATATACAAGTAAAAACTTTTACACACATTTATATGTTAAAAGTAATTATTGTTGAGTAATGGTCTAACCACGGTTGAGTAATAATATAATGCCAAATATCCATTAGATATTGATGTGGCATGTCACATCATAGAGTATGATGTGGCGTGTCAGGTAACACATATTTAACATGTCACATCACCGTCTAGCGGTATAATACCATCATAATTAGACCGTTTTCAAACTATAATTTACATCTTTCAAGATTGTATTTGATGAAATAGTGAATTGTTTTTATAAAATTTATATAAGCATGCATTACATAAAGAAAAATAGATATACAAATAAATAGCAGCAAGGGTAGTAAGGCTCTGTGGGTTATTCGGCATCATCCTACGGTAAGCTGTTCCTCAAAACCTGACCGAACTAATTGTTTCGATTAGAAAAATTAAAAATTCGTCTACTCATCAACTAGCTAAACAAGTTAAAGATCAGCTAAAAAAGCTTCATTTTCTGATAGATGTCATTTTTTTGCTCTGATGGGAGAGAACTAAAAATAATAAATAATAAATATGAGTTTATCGAATTGATAAATAAAAATCGTTGACTTGATATGTCATCCGTCCAAATGTTCGATTTTTTATGTAAAAAAGGCATGATCAATGGGCCAAATTAAAGGGGAAAAAAAGGGTTTTCATCAGTATCTCAAAAGTAAATAGACACGAACATTCAAGTTATGTTAAATGTAGGTTAATTATCTCAAATGTTACTTAATTTCAAAAAGATGATCTCATATGTTACTACTTTAAAACTTATTTCCAATACTACTATACTTTTCAAAAATTATCTCATTCATCATTATACTTTAAGAATCATCTCACTTGACATTAAACTTATCAAAATCTTATTCGGTTTGCCATTAAACATCTTAAAATTAGCTATTTTTTAATTGAAAACTTATCATTTAATTGTATCATATTTTAATGATTAAAACTGTTACATAGCAAAAATTGTTTCTCATATTTTTGTTTTATTAATTTTTAAGCTAGTCAGTATTGAGTGGCAAATGAGATAAGTTCTTCATCAATTTAGTGGCTGTGAAGTAGGTGTTAAAGTATAGTGACATAGAGACAACTTTTTAAAAAGTTTAATGACATTTGAAGTATGTTTTAAAGTATAGTGACAATTGTGAAATAATTTTTTTTAAAGGTCAGCGACATTTCTGATAACTAAATCCATTAAATATTGATATAGCAGTTCAATTCTCAAATTGTATTGTAGTAGTTAGATATTCACATTGGAACTGGATGTTCAGGCTTAAACTACATTTACCTCTTCACTCCCCTATATCCTCCTTGTATTAAAAAAAAAAAAAAAAGAAGCTGATACATATGAAATTCACCCCTTTACATATTTGGACATCTAAATTCTCCCATGTACATATTTGGACAGTGTCTATATTAGGGATGACAATTTAAACCAACTAAACTGAAAGCCCATAGGATCCCAATTAGAACGGGACAAATTTTTTTCGCCCTACAGGTTAGCGGGTTAGGTTATGGTCGAGTCGTATCAAGCTTGACTCGAACTACCCACGCCATTTAAATTAAAAAATTTTAAAAATAAGTTAAAAATGGAAAAAATAGGAAAAAAACAATAAAAAATATTAAGAAAATTTAAACAGGTCAAGATCGCAACTTGACCATATCCACCCTGAAATTTTTGGCAGGTCGTGTGGCGGGGAAAATGTTTCTCGGGGTTGGGACGGGGCGGACCCAATCTGCTCCAAATCTAATCTGTTGCCAGATATCCCTATATATTGAAGAGAGAGGACATAAAAAATGAAGTGGACCCTATATTTCTTTTTATTTTTTTCAATTATATATATATATAAGGAATTAAATTTGTCATACCTTTGTACCGTAGTTTTCCTGCTATTTTTCTCGAAGTAAGGATAATTTGGTCTTCTTGTTTGCAAATGTGGTCATTAGTATAATAAATACTTTCTATATCTTTTTTTTTTAATTTTCTACTAGATTTATCTTAAAATTTTGTTAATTATCTTATCTTTATAATCCTATCTTCGAGTTATCTTTATATGCTCTTTTTTTTTTTTTTAATTTTCCTTTCTTTGCTTTCAATCCTCTCCATGATTTCGAAAGGATTACTCTCTCTCTCTCTCTCTCTCTCTCTCTCTCTCTCTAAATCTCACAATTGCTTATCTTTTTTTGAAATCCCGCAATCTCTGTTCATATTTTCCCTATGCACAAAAACAAAATGGGAATCTATGATGGGAGCAATTAAAGGCAGAAAAATTTTCTTTGCTTTAGAGTTTTTCCTTTAATTGCTTCTGAATGGGATTTTCTTTTTTTTTTAACCTTAACCAATATTTTTTTCCTTATTAATGGCTTTTCAGCCCCCCCACCCCACCAGTTAATGGCACACATTTGCTCAAAATTAAAAAAAAAAAAAACAGTTAATGGGCACACAAACCATTTTTTTAATATTACAAAGGATTGTAAAATAGGAGAATCAAACCTTTATTCAAGGGTTTGAGAGCTAATTAATATACCATTATATCATGTATAAATTAGCAAATGCATGGGTCGACAAGTAATAAAGTGGCCAATGAGTCTGAGTAATCGTCCCATGAAGAAAAATTTGAGTATCGAAAAATCAATTCACGTTCTAATTGAAACGATCGAAATCTTTAGTCGTTTTCTGTGCAAATACATAAATAATAAAAAATAAGCAACTAAGAATGAGTAAAGTATTTTGAAAGTTTTATTCAAGATTTTTATAAACTTAGGACCCACAACTTCACCACTATTGATTCCTCTCTAGCTATCATGTTCATTGATTTAACAAAAACCAACTTTAGTTAACGATTGAATAATTAACTACCTTTCTCAAAGCTAGTTACTCAAACTTAATTAGGCCTCATTACTTATCCCTAAGCGAACGCGTTATTAACCCTCTTAAGTGTAAACAACAAGAAACTTATACAAATACCCCCAAAATTCAATTTACATGATAGCACTAATCACAGGCAAATCTCTTTCTCTCGTCTAAATTAATATCTTTTATCGCATATTCTAATTCATTTATTTCTTTCTCGAGTTCAGCACAAACCAATAAACATCTACAAATCCACGCTAAATAAGTGAAAGCCATATAAAACAACGATAAAGAATTAACTAAAAATCAATTACTAAGTGTTGAATCAACGAACATGCTCACACTGGGGCTACATTGCTCATTCCAAGAAAAAAGTTTAGTTATACATGATAAAGACCAAATTAGAGAAAACTATCATAAAGCTGGAATTCATGACTGGGTTTATTGAGAAAATGAATGAGAACGAAGAGCGATGCACCAATCTTCTTCAATCTCGAACTTGAACTCAAAAATTTCGAACAATCTCTATAAACTACTTGAAGAAAATAACGTAATTTGACATGGTATGGATACCTGTAATTGAGAACTAATCAAGACATATTTATAAGAGACTTACAAGCCCTAAATATAGGTTTAAAGTCATGTAAAAGACCTACCAAAACAAGAATTTGAAATAAACAGGGAAAACTACTGCCGCAATGATGTAAGTTAATGTGGCAGCAATGAATAACGGAACGATCTCTCAATTCCTTCTTTGCGCCCGCAATCAAGTAAGCATTGCACCTGCCTGGCTCTCTGAATTGGGTTTTTGGTACAAATGATCGCGGCCGCAATATGTAATTTTCCTAGGCTGCACTAGGTTATGATGAACACTTCGTTGCGCCAGCAGCCGATTTTTAGCTTTCTGAACCTCGATTTGCAACGCACATCTGCTCCCATATTGCGCCCGCAATGCATCATACAATGCGGCCACAATCTCCAAACGCCAAACCCAAATTTTTTCATCTTCCTTTCGATCCTCTATCATTTCCCTTGTTACATTTTGGTCCCCAAACTCCATAATGTTTGCAACGTCAGTCCAAAACCATTCAAAATTTAACAAATTTTGAATTATAACTAAAAATTAACAAAACAGCAAGAAATATGCACTTTTAACAAAATTTAAAACACTTAAACACAAATTAGAATATTTAATCAATACAAATTATACACCTATCATACTACATGGTCATGGGCACACAAACAAAGTTTAATACTTGATGATATTTACAAATGGATTTTATATCATACGAAAAAATTAAAATAAAATATAGCAATACTTAGAAAAAACAAGATATAACTAGAAATAGTTAAAGCTTTTAAAAAAGTAAAATTAAAAGAAAGGAACTACTCGACTCTCTACTTCTTCTTGAATGCATATATGATACTAAACTATGTTGTCAAGTTTTTCATATATTTTTACATGTGTGGACATCTAATTTTTAAATTCTTATACTAAATTAGATTATTTTGAATCGTTCTTCCGTTCTTTGAGTGGTGAAATACTAGTTTTGTTAAATCACTTTAATATTTTGATTACTCAACTTTTTAGTCATTTTTACATTGTTACTTCTTCGATGTAATTTCTCCCATCCCTTTTACAAATGGCGGAGCATAACATGTTAACCAACTTTGTCTAATCATAATCTTGATAACCTTAATTCACGCATTTCAAGTCACTGAAATTTTGCTAAAGAGATAGATAATGCTCCTATTAAGGAGATAGATAGCTACGTAGCGGAAATCTAATGAAAGCGGCCCCTATAGGTAGGGTCGCTTTTGTTAGATTTTCACCACGTACGCTATAAGGCTCCTTAATAGGAGATAAAGCTTTGTAGGTAAGGCTTTATAGCTAGATTGCAAGTCACTGTCTAATGAAATATTGAATGGTTTTTATAAAGGAATAGCACTCATATTAGATAAAGAAAATTAGCCAAAAAGGGTAGTTTCGTATCAAGTGGCTAAGAAGTTATTAAGGTAATTTTAATTTTAAAGTACCAAAGTGGGACGGGTGGGGCGACTATAGTCCATCGAGTTACCGGTTACACTCCTGTTATGAAAATTATTTTAAGTAGCCTCTACACGTAACTTCTTGTCTATTTGTGCATTACACATTTGTGGTGCATATATATGTACTTATTTCTACACTTTATCTATGGTTTTTTACGTATCCTTCCACCTATATGCAACACATGATCTTCGCGAGTTGCTACGTATTATGTAACACTGAAAATTGCATTACTCAACTGTTAGAATTAAATCACTAATCTACGCATCATATAGAATATGAAAAATATAAGAGACTGAAGAGATAACTCTCGAATCCACTGTTCTAGGTTAATTCAGCAAGCACAATAGCACACACCGCAGACTAAATTTTCATCTTCTTCTCTACTAGGCTACTACCATATAACAATCGCCGCTAATGGGCAGAAATGATCTAGTATATTAAGAAAAGAGAGGACGTCCTAGCCTTCTGTATAGACATTATTAGAGTTCCACCCATTACGAAAACCCTAATTGGCCTACACTTATTCTACAAGTCACAGTAATGGGCTTAAGCCCATAAATCTGTACCAAGCTCAAAATACCAGTTATGATCACATATAACCTATTGGACATTCAGGCAATGTTAAGCTACTTTATCTAACTAGTTTTCTCAAAATAAGAAAAACCCAATTAATATTGCACAAATTCTAACATTCTGCCACTTGTGCAATACTTATAAGTAACGTTAAATTGATTTATTTATTTTTTTGAAAAAAATTTAGAAAATAACTCTATAGTTGGCTAACAAAAAAAATTTTTTTTGACGTGTGCTCTTCCGATCTTATTAAAAATTTTGTAGCTTGACACAAAATCACCTTTAAACATGATCTGTTCAACTCAATTGTCAAAATCAAACCATAGTCGTCAAAATGCATATTTTTACATAAATTCGCACTATGATCATGAATTTAGACAATTAAAAGAGATCGGAAGAGCGTCGTGTACTTGAAGTATAGTATAGACGATGATATTTTCCTTGTGATTTTATATTAAGTCTATATCAGTCATTTGACCATCACTATCTATGAGAGTTGGATCCAAAAGCTCTCAAAAGTGACAATAACCATAATAGCTCTAAATATACAATAACTTTACCAACATCATATCACAAAAATTAGATAAACATGCGTATATATAAGATTGACATTCATAAAAAAATAAACTTGTATCCAACAACAAGACTAGTTTATTAAAATATACATAATTAATAAATCAACAAAACAATAACTCCCACTAACTAAGAACATCAAAAGACACTAAAAGCCCCGTATGAATTTCGTTAATAGATCAGCTATCATAACTTCAGTGTTGATGTGCTTTAAAATTATATTACCTTTCTTGATCATCTCTCTAAGAGAAAGATACTTGATCTTTATATGTTTGGAACCATTAGAAGCCTTATTATTCTTAGTGAAGAACACAACTGCACTATTGTCACAGTAAATATTAATGGGTCTTGAGATAGAATCAACTACCATAAGTCCAGAAATAAAGTTCCTCAACCACATAGCTATAGGGATCTCAGGTGACTGGAGTTCAACGTGTGCTCTTCCGATCTTTAGAAGAATTTGTTTTGCATTTTTCCATAAAATTGCTCCATCAGCCAATATGAAAACATACCCAAAAGTTGATTTTTTCTCATCTGAACATCCTGCAAAACCTGTATATGTATAACCTACCACCTCAAGATTATCAAGCTTTCTATAGATAAGCATGAAATCCTTAGTTCTTTATAGATATCTAAAAACTTTATTAGCTAACACCTAATGCTTATGCCCATGATTAGATGAAAATCTTCCTAACACACTAACTGCAAAAACAATATCAGGCCTAGTGTAGACTTGAGCATACATCAAGCTTTTAAGTGCACTTGCATAAGGAACACTCTCCTTCCTTTGTTACTCTACTGCATTTTTGGGAAAATTTTTCTTACTTGGAAATTCTCTTTTAATTATCAACACATCTCTAGGTCTACAGTCTTGCATATTAAGATCTGTTTCAAAACACAATCTATGTAGGATCTTTGAGAAAGTCCCAAAAGATTTCGACATTTGTCCTTGTAAATCTCAATACCAAGTACGAAAGATGCTGTGCCAAGATCTTTAATATCAAAAATTTTGAAAAGCATTTGCTTAGTTTCATGAAGCAAGTTTAAATCATTGTTGGCAAGGAAAATATCATCAAGATAGAGTACAAGAAAAATAAACTTACTTCTATTGATTTTAAGATATTCACATTGGTCAATCTTATTTTGAGTAAAACCAAAAAAAATAATCATTTCATCAAACTTCAAGAACCATTGCAGAGAAGCCTGCTTTAAGCCATACATAGACTTCTTCAACTTTCATATCAGATGCTCTTTGCCACTTTCTATAAATCCTTCTGGTTGTTGCATATACATTTCTTCATCCAAATGTCTCTTTAAGAAAGTGGTTTTTACATCTATTTGACGAAGTTCAAGATCAAAGTGTGCTACCAGTGCCATAACTCTAAAAGCATCTTTTGAAGAAACAGGGAAAAAAGTATCAATATAATCATCTCCTTGTTTTTTAGTAAAAACCTTAGCACCTAATCTTGCCTTGTATATTTCAACATTCCCTTTTGAGTCTTTTTTAGTCTTGAACACCCATTTAAAACCTAAAAGGGTTTACTCTTTTAGGTTGATCAACTAATTCCCACACATCATTATATGCTATGGACCTAATTTCATCATTCATTGCTTCGAACCATTTACTTGAATAAATACTTGAAATCGCTTGACTATACGATATTGGGTCTGCCACACGACTAATATCATAATCATTTTCACCGAGATACACTACCTAATCATTTGATATTGTAGACCTCATCTTTGAGAGATCGGAAGAGCGTCGTGGAAATTCAGGATGTGTAGTTTGTGCTGAAGAAGAAGATTGAATGTTATTCTCTTGTTGTTGCACTTTTTCCATCTGAGCTGGTTGTGCTGCCAGCCTTTCATGTATAGTTGGAAAGTGAATAGTAATAGTTTTATCTTCTAAATCAACTTCCCTGGCATGAAAACATGAGCATTCACTTACATCATTTTCTAAGAATTTTGCTGTATTATTATCCACAAACTTTATACCCCTGCTCTTCCGATCTAAATCTGAATCCTTTAGAATTTTCAGGATAACTAATAAAGTAACAACGTATACTCTTAGTATCTAACTTGTTATCTATAGGATTATAGATCCTCGCTTTAGCAGGGCAACCTTAAACACAGAAATGGTTTAAACTTGGCTTCTTATCAACCCAGAATTCAGAATGAGTCATAGGAACATATTCACTAAGAACTTTATTTAGAATATATATTTCCTAATAGTTTCATGTAATATCCCAAAAAAATTTAACAATAAATTAAGCAAAATAATAGTATTTTGATAATAATTGGGAATTACTTGAATTTCAATATTATACGATTATGACTCAATTGAATACTAAGAAGTAGACGGGAAAGTGTAATCCTATCAAATTGCAAATTTACAAGTTTGTTACTCAATTGAATGACAAAAATTAGAATATGACAATGTGATCGTATTGAATTTGACAATGTGATCATATTGAATTGTTACAAGGTTTGTCATTCGAATGAATGCCAAGGATTTGAATACGGTTATTGACAATGTAAATGTTATTTTGACGATAATCGAATAACTACTTGAAATGCCACAAAATTCAAAGAATTGTTACTCGAGTGATGCCCAGAGATAAGAATGCGGTTATTAGTTAGTATGACTTAAAGTTTAACCACCTAATTGAAAAACCTTATTAAGTGGAAGAACCTTAAGTAATATGGATCAAAGTACAATGACTTAATTATAAGATAGCACGAAGTATAAAGACTTCTCGAATAATAAACGAATAGGCCATGTTTGGCCACATAGCTCTTTAAATATATGATGACAAACATGTCACTTGGCCCTGTTTGATTGGCAGAACTCAAATGTAAATTAAAAAAATATCTAAATTCGAACGATTATAAAAAGAGGCCTAGAGGGGAGATTTCTACAACCAATCCTAGTGTCTCTCCCTTCTCCTCTTCACATCCATAGCTAGGCCAATCATTTTGCCTTTCATTAGTACACCTCAATCTCTCTCTCCATATCCATATTTATCTTATAGCAAGTGTCTTGCTCTTAATGAAGCTTAAGCCCTTTACACAAAAGAGAAAATTCGTTCAAATGGAGTGAGAGGAGGAAAACAACCCTTAAAGCCTATCAAACACTTGATTTTGCGCTTGAAAATGGCCCCTTTTCATGTATATAAGAAATGCAACTTGAAACACCACTTTGATCAAGAAAAATGAAGTTTTTGAAGGCATCTGTAAACAACTCAAAGAATCTTTGAAAAAATTAAGTTAAAAAGGTGAATAACTAATGCTTTGATTTCCTTTTTGCATTAATGAAGTTTTGATGAGATAAACATGGATTTTGATTAAAGTCTTCCATGAAATAAACATGGATTTTGATGCATTGAAAATAAAGATTGATTGATTGCATTTGAATCACTAGTTGATGCTCTATCCATCTTGTCTTTACTTTATTTTGTTGCCATATTAGGTATCATCTAATGATACGGAGATAGAGGACGATTAGTATGATATTTGCTTTGTATTTGTATTGCTCTATATAAAAATTCCAGTAGGGGTCAACTAGGATTTGATTGTGGATCCACTTAGATGTATATGGCTATGATTGAATTGATATGAATCTTGCGCGCACTACGGATTGTATATAGTTTAACTAGTGATAAGGCCCTCTTGTGCATTCAAAAGCTTTGTGCATTCCATAGTCTTTTTGAAAATGAATCTTCCAAAAGAAATGTGACTCAAAGGGTTTTGTTACTCTATGGGTACTTTTTACTCACTCCTCTTCTCTATAGTTTTATAAATGATTGAAAGCATGATCTTTCGACAGCAAGTCATGAGTTAGAGCATGTCAGCGAATGTGAGTAGAGTTTTGCATGTAGTGGAAACCTATTTTTGAAGCTACTATAAATACCATTATGAAGTTAATACTTTTGTATTAACAAGTATACCCACATCTCTATAATATATATATATATATTTTTTTACGCCTTATAATATATATGATAGAATGGATGAATAGTCCTTATAATGATTTGAAGCTTACTTTTCAAGGTAAAAGCTTTCTAATAATTTGGCTTGCTTTAGTAAACAACGAAATATACTTAGTAATATAACTTGTGTTTTTCACATTTTATTGCAAAACCTAGTTTTAATGATTCTTTAAAATTTAACAACTTGTTAATTTAAGTAATTAGTTTTATGAAACGTCAAACTCTATAAGACATGCAAATAATTTGTACATAAATAATTTGTTTTGCACTTCCCGTCTCAACTATTTGTATTAAAGCTTCTAGTTCTGCTCTCGAACTTATGAACTGATATAAGATATTCATTATAATTGAATATTGGCGAGGGCGTGACATTTCACCCCAAAAAGACATAGGTAAATTGCACCTGCTTATCATAGTTCTCATCATATACTTCAGTGTACGATTCCTTCTTTCAGCTACTCTATTTGGTTATGGTGTTTCAAGTATAGTATATTGGTCAACTATTCCACACTCTTACAAATAAATCGAAAAATGCCCGATACATTGCCCACTATTTTGAGATGACTGTTTTTGAGAAAATAAAAACACATTCTGCTTGTCATTTTAGAAAGATATTTTTATAAATAGAAAATAGAAAACCTGTTTGGTTTGAATTTTTTTAAAAATAATAAATTATAAAATAAATATTTCATAAAAAATCTTAAAACTTTTCAAATTCTTCAATTTGGTCAGATCGGCTTCAATCCCCTCCCCTCATCTTCACAGCCACCAGATAGTGGTGGCAACCACCATCTAGTTGTTGCGTAAACCACCATGGTGGTTGCGACCAACATCTCATAGTTCGCATACCATCTCATGGTTCGCATACCATATGGTATGCAAACCATCAGATCGGGTCGTGTTCAGCCACAAACCACATTATCTAGTGGCTTCCTTTGTCGGTGAATCGAGTCTAGTGTTGTTGTCAGAGCCAGCTATTTTATGGGAGTGCGAGGTGGTGTTCCCACTGGCAGGCGGTGGTTTAGGATTAAAATGAATGTAAAAATAAAAGTTAAGATTTAAATATAACGAATGTAAAGTTTAAAATCTGAAAACATATTTTCCACGTTTTAACTTTTAACACAGAAAACATTAAAAACAAGAAAAAGTCGTTTTTAATTTTCTTTACAAATTTTGAATTTTTTTTTTGAATTGTATTTTTAAAAATATAAAAGAGAACGCATTTTCACTATTTTAGAAAATAGAAAACAGTTGAAAAATAGCAAAGGAAACACAACCTAAATTTCTTCTTCTTCTTTTTCAAATGCTGGAAAAAAAATGGGTGGGAGAGTTGTCAAGGATCAGGTTGGCTCCGAAAACCAGGTCAGGGAGTTGTCAAGGATCAGGTTGGCCAACCCCTATAATCATAAGACTCATGAGGCCAAGGTTTAAAGATTGATCTTGGGGACGCAATTTCCTTAGAGAATTTACAAAACTTTGGGAGACTACCCACAAGAGAAAAGATCATGTCACAACTATTGGTATACGTCAGTAGCCAAGCTTGTAGGACTCACAGCTGCATTTACGATTTTGTTGTAGAACGAGATTGCCGAGCTTAAAGATGCTTATACAAAGTATGATATGAAATGGACTAAGGAACTGTATTTGTGCAGCAGGGATAGGACTCAAAACCTTCCAAAGCATAAATTGGCATCTGATCTATATATGCACCTTGCTAGCTTATATACGCTAGGTCATCAATATTACGTCACACTCAATCTTTCGGAGAAAAAACATTTTTGAACTCCTGGTTGTCAAATATCTTGCTTTTGTTACAATTACTTTCAGATGGTTCTTGTTATAATCCTATAATCCTAACTCGTTATTTAGTGATTGTCCTCTCAAATAAACTGTTAAAATAAGCATATTTCAAATTGAAATTTTTATTAGACTTTCTATTCAAGTTAAGAGTTGCAAAATCAACTTGTTGCTTTTAATTTGCATGATAGTGGGAACATAACAAACATTTCGCGTCGCTTGTGTTGGGTGGGAATAGGGATTCTCCTGCCCCACCCCACCCCAAAGAAGGGGTGCAGGGGAGGGATACTTCATGGGATTTAACCTTAGCCTTGTGCCTAGTAGGGGTAAAGGTCTAGCCACTGGGAAAGAGCCCTTGCTCCCCGCCCATCTCAGTTTCAATTTCTTATTTTATTAAACTAATTTAATAAAATAAAAATTATTTTATTATTATTGAGTAAATTTTCAATAGTAAATTTGAGAGTTAAAAGTTGAGATTATTTTAAATGCTGAATTGAATTTTAAATCATTATTTATTAGTCCATTTAACTATGTTTCTAGAAAGGAAAAATAAAAACTGCTTCCTTGGTCCCCAAAAAATATCTAACTTTCATTTTTCACATAAATTAAAAAAAAATCAATTAATATTGTTGAAAAAGTATAATTTAAAAATATATTTCTTAAAGCACCTCTCATTCTTTTAATATTTCACTTTAATTTTTTTTTTTTGGGTTGATTAACATGTATAAAACAAAGATGGAAATACTAAAATATTGGAAATTAACAAAAAAAAGGTGGATTATAATTTGATATCCTTGATAAAAGAATGGAGGACTATATTTCTAATCTCCCGCCATAAAGGTATGGCTATTTTTACTATATTTCACGTTGTTGTCATTCCTAGTCCAAATACTGTGACATCAGTCTTGATTAGACATCAAACGTATGGAGCCAGATGTTTGCATGTCGCGCATCCAATAGTGGTTTCCAAACATGCGTGAATGCGCTGACACGCCGCAAATTCACGTGTGTCTCATGAAAGAAACCAATAGTAATTTCCAGACATGCGTTAACACGCGACGCGTCAGCACCAGATAAATTCAAGTGTGACATTGCATGTTAGTCCCCATAGTCTCGACACGATTTGATTTCACCCCCTCGCTACCCACGGCGACGGCGGCCACCCCTCTCTCTATATATAGTGAGAGAAAAAATAAAGCCTCTCACTCATTATTTTCTCTTATTATTATTTTCCTTTTCCTTTCTCTAGTCAGTCTACGATTCCAGAACATGAAATCCAAGCTCTCTTAACAAACAGGTAATGTTTCAACAATCAAACACACACACAGACTCACACTTGTGTGTGTATGTGTAATTTATCTCTACTTAATTTCTGCCGCTTATTGACTTCTTTTCTGCATCCAATTTCTTCAATTTCCGCTTCTTCTCCTCTGCCTCTTCAAGCCTCTACGCAGGTATTCAAATCCTCTGTTTCTCTGCTTATATATACATATATACCTATGTATATTTATTTTGTATGCAGTCTTTGTCTTTTTGTGTGTGTGTGTGTGTGTGTATATATATATGCTTATATTTATGGTTTATTCACCGGTTTAATACGCTATGAAGTGTTTACGGGATTTGATTTGATTAGATCACATTGGAATTCTGTTCTACTTTTTCCATGGATTTTTCACGCTTTTTTATGATTCGATTTGTATGATTTTGAAATGTGGATTCCTTCGGGTTTGCTTTCTGGAGCCGTAAATTGAACTGCTCGTGGGTTGCAGTATTTAAATTATATTTTCTCCTCTTTTTTCCCCCTTCTTCTTCTGATGGTTTTCCTTCTTTCTTTCCCTTTTTTCTGGGTTTCGTTATGGAGATGTGTCGTGCATCAGTCTCTCCGTCCGGTTTTCTTCTGTAGAACTCGACCGGACTTACTGGTTCAACCAGAGAAACTACAAACCGTGCTAGCTTGTTCGACCGGAAAAATTGAAAATCGGCTTTCTCATAAACTCTTAAACTAAAACCGGCCCGGTTTTAATATAACTTCGTTTTGGTGTAATTATTTTCTAGTGTTCGACTATTTGACCTTCAACTATTTGTTCTTTTTGGGTCGGGTCAGGACGAGTTTTGGAAACATTGGTATTTATATTTTAGAGTGAACGCCCAACCCTTCTCAATTTTTTTTCAGGGCGATTATTTTTTTGGAAAAAGGAAACTTCTTTATTAACAACAAAATAAAATAAATAGAGTTGAGTTTTATATAAAGTAAGATATAAGTACTAGTTCTCTTTATCTTTTAGTTAAGTTTCTTATTATACTTAGTGGTCATTTATTTATTATTTATTATAATTATTATTATTGACAGCGACATGCAGGGGTGGGGAAAAATTGCCATTTCACTTCATGAGTTGAGAAGGCTTGATCAATTATCCATTTATGTTTAAGGATCGCCTAAAAAAGGGTTCGATTTTATGGCATGTGTGAATTATTTTTTTTCCAATGGTGGGAGAGAATTAATTAAAATTAAAATGTAGAAAACTATTAGTTTATTGTGAACAAATATGAGTTTATCGAAATGATGAATAATAAATCGTATACTTGTCGTTTTGCATGAGCATTAGATGGCAAGTATTCTAAAAATTCTAGTAAAAAAGTGGACAATTAAATGCATTTAATCGCCCTTATAAAAAAATCGTTGAGTTTATATGTTTACTTTAGGAAAATTCTATTTGTCAAAAGCCTTACAAAATGTTTTTCCTAAAAGGGGAGTGATTGACCGTATTACCCCTGTATATTGTGTGACCAAAAGAAAAGTAATCCAGTGGTAATGCAAGATGATGAAACTGTGGAAATGTTCTAACTGCCCTATTACATAAAAGATTTTCTACAAATAGAAAGACTCGTGACTTTAAGTGATGATCTTGAGTGAAGATTTACACATGTCAACTCAATATATTGTATGGTCTGCCTTGAATTTAGCCTCTATGGAAAGCTTATTTTGTAGAATAAGTGAAAATGAGAGATTTGTGTAGAGATTATGTTTAGTTTGATAATTTGAAATAGAATGAATTTTTTAGGTTGAGTTGATGAGTCCGGCTATTGAAACAGATAGGACTCTGAGCTTGGAGCTAGACCTCCAATCTCATGTTGCCAACACACCTAGCTCCATACTCAGAGTCTTATCTGTTTCCGTCGAAAATTTACAAGTTGATATTCAAGTTTCGAAATGAAGCATCCTCTAGTTTTTGATTGTAGAAAAAGCTCTATAATTTGTTGGGAAATCACAGAGAAAATGCATACTTCTTTTCTTTCAAAATTCTAATTACAAGCCCAAGTTGGAAAGCAAATAGGTTGCACTGAAGTTTTTAGTTTATCATGCAAGGGTAACCAACATGCTTCGGTACTGATAGATCGATAGTGAATAGTATTTATCTAGTGTTTTCTATGGAACCAGATAGAGATTCGTACAAGAACTCCATAGAAAAACTGATAATCTGCCTTCTTCCTTTTTTTTTTTTTAATTGGAAACTTTGGACACATTTTCAGTATTGTGAAGGTAAATTGAAATATCTTTTATGGGCTGGACCTTTGGGAAGTTTTGCAAAATTTCATCCACACCGTGAAATATATTTGGTTCAACATTTATCGGGGTTTTCAGAAACCCTGATCTAGCACTAAATATATATGTCATCATATGGTATCTTACGGTAATTTAGTGTGTATCGAAGCACGCCACATGAGAAACTACAACCATGTCATGTGGCATGTCTCGATGAGATCGGAAGAGCGTCGTGCTCGTATAACATCATTTACTATCATACATCTAGTGCTAGATCATTTTTATAATTACTTGGATTAGAATAACCATCACGCCTCTGTACCAATAGACTGATAGCGAATAGTATTTACCTGGTGTTTTTAATGGAGCCAGATCAGGAGCCTGATCTGGCTCTGTAGAAAAACTGGTATTTATCCAATGTGCCTTTTTTTAATTGGAAATTTGAGACACATTTTCAATATTGCGGAGGTAAATTGAAATATATTTTATGAGCTGGACCTTCGGGAGGTTCTAGGCTAGCCTATAACCTATATAATATTATATATCGTCATACATTTAACATTAGATTATTTTCAGAATTACTTAGTTATGAGTTTTATATACCCCTCCCCTCCACCCCCATTGTAATTAAAAAAAAAAGGCGCAAGTTTCTCGCAATTCCTTTGTTTTATGGTACTTAAAAATTCTTATTGAAACTTGGCGATGTTTTTGAGTCACACACTCATGCTTTTTTAATTTTTATGCTTTGTCTTTATTTAAACTCGTTTATTACTTGAAAAAAAAAATTGAAACTTTAGCCAGATAATTTGTCATACTTTACAGTTTTTAAAATTTTACCTAAGTTACCCTTGTTAAATTAAATTTTATAGTAAGATCATGGCTAAGTAGGGTAAATTGCATGATTGCCTCTCAAACACGCGAGTGATGTAGGAAGTTGATCTTCAACTTTTTTTTTTGAAAGTAAAAACTTAATTCTCATGAAATTTTTTTGATCTTAAACTCAAAATTTTTTTTTAATCTTAAAGTTTTAAATCATGAAATTTTGATTTTCAACATAATAATATAATAATAATATTATTATCATTATACAAGTACATACGAGTAGTCTTAAGCAATAGTACTTGTCCTGTATCTGCCCTAAACCCCCCCACTTCCCCCAAAGCCTTTTTTGCCCCCAAAGTTTTGTCCTATCTTTTTGTTTTTAAATTCAATTTTGGTATTAATTAATTAATTATTATTATTGTTTGGAAGGTTTTATTAAAATATTGTTTTTTGGGTCAAAATATTGCTTCTTTTTTTTTTTAAAGAAAAAAATTATATTGTTAAAATTATATGTTGGGTAAATTGACTCCTCAATGTACCGTCCGTTTGTTCTGCATTGCACTGGCAACAGAAATAAAAGAGACCAAATTGGTAGCTAAACTATAAGTTGGGACCTGCTCTGCAAATATTTTTAATAAATGTTTAATTATTAAAAACTACGCCCAAGACTCTCTCTCTCTCTCTCTCTAAAACTCGTCAACATACTTCACATACTTTTCTCTCTCTACAGCAGCAAACAAAGAGCGTATACTCCCCGCTCTCTCTCTCTCTCTCTCTCTCTCTCTCTCTCTCTCCACGATTCAACCCACCCATGAAGCCTCTCTGCTCTCATAGAATAGAACCCAGGTACTCACTCTTCTCCTTCCCTTCCCTTCGCTTCCCTTCCCTTTTACATATATATACATACATATTATGAAATATAAATATTTATTTTTCTTGTTTGTATGTATGTATATTTCTTGGTATCATACTTCACGTTTTGTTTGCCTTACATCTATAATATAACTCTCAAGACCCATTTCCTCAAGACGTGCGTTTGAAGCCTCCATATCTCTTCCTTCACAAATTTTTCCCTCTTGGGGGTAAATTTTGTTGTTTACATGCATAAATATGAATTTCTGAATCTCTATATGGATATATGTTTACATTTTTTACTTGACGGAACATGATAGTTGCGAATAATGAAGTGTTTATGTAGGTTAATTTGGTGGGATCACATTGGAATTTTCTATGAAGTTTTGGCTTTTGTGGGCCGCGAAAAAATTTCCATGATTTTTCGCTTGTTGTTTCATGTTTGTTAACTGTGAGTTGGGATTTAGTTCAGTACCCTGCTCTCCAATCAATGTGCCTTGATTTGTGTCTTAGTTGTGTCCTTCTCCTCTAATAAAGTTTGCCTCTGGTTAAACAGAATTGGTTTTATTCAATGGATCTGTTTTTCCCCCCGGGGAGGGGGGCGAGGGGGCGAGGGGGGGAATGGTAACTAACTGTTGGCTGATAGGTTTTCTCGTGTAATTTCTTTTCAAGAAAAGAAAGAAAGAAATATTTTAAAGGCTGTGGTTCAACGGTTTTATGTAATTTCTCTGGTTTATTTTTCTTTATTTTCTTATTAAATTCCATTCTCTGGTTTTAAGCAAATTATTATTTCCTCCCAACATTTTTATTTATAAAATAAGTAACTTTTAACTTCACATAAGGGCTACTTATGTAGTGAAAGTTCTGTAAATCCGACTTAGAATATGGTTTCAAGTCTGTTCCAACTTGTAATTTGTGGCTTGAAGAAGCACATTTATTTCTGGATGTGGGCAGTTCTACATTATAAGGATATAATACGCTTGAACGATTTCACTGTATTCATTGCTTATACTTTTGTCTATTCGGTTTAGGTCACAATAAAGATGGATAGAAAAATTTGTTTTTTGCAAGAGAAAGGATCGAGAGAGAGCTTATAGCCCATAATCATTAAATTCTTCTCACCAATATCACTGGAATTTCATTCTGTACCAGATAAAATTGATCAGCAGGTCTCCGCTTTTTTGCAACACAGAGAGAGGTAAGAGCTTTTATGATTATTTTTTTAACTAGAAATATGTGTATCATTTGACCCTGGTGTTATCTATACAACAGCCTAACCAGTTCACCTTTCTTATTTTCTTTCTTCTATACAATTTTCATTGAGTTATATAAACTCTGACTTTGGTTACACCTCAGTTTTACCTGAAACATTTGATCTTTTTCTGTTAACACATGCTCATTTATAGCTTTCTGGCATCAATTCTTGACAGAAAATTCAAACTCAGGTTTCCTGAATTTGTGTCAATTGGCAATTTTTGCCAACTTAAAAGTTACATCAAAGTTAACTTACCATCGTCAACAATATGATTGGTCCATATATCATTTCAAGTGGTCTTTTCTATTTTAAACTGATGCTGATATATTAGTTTCATCAGCAGATGGCTTCAGTTGAACCAAATCAAAATGGGGATTGTACTGACGACATGTCTGAATTGTCACTTCAGTCGCTATCCTTTGACTCAATTGACAACTTTGGAGAGCCAGAGATGCTTCCTAAAATTGGAGATGAGTATCAAGTTGAAATTCCACCCTTCTTAGGAGAGAGCAACTGTTCCTATGCTAGGAGTTCAATATATGCGAAGAATGAAGCCCATTTTGACCAGAATTTTTTTATTGGGCTCCCCAAAACCTTGACATGGATGAGCGAGGAAGGTGAATGCAGGAAGCAACCCCCATTGGAAATTCTAGGTGAACCAAAAACCATTGCAAACCTTGGACCATCAGAATCTAAAAATATCAAGAATACTGATCTTTCTTCCCATGATGAGAATGCTGGCATCAACACTGAGCCTCTGTGTGATAAAGTACACTATGGGGGACCAGCAGAGTCTAATGAATTATCATCAGACAAGAAATTAAATTATTGCTCTGGTGAAGGATTTGTGTTGGTTCCTGGGTTAGTCACTGATTGTTTGAGTGATGTTGAGAAGGAACCATTCCTGGCTGGTTTGTACATTTTTGGAAAGAATTTCAGCCAACTGAGTCGATTTATTGAAACTAGAAGAATGGGAACTGTACTTTCATTTTATTACGGGAGCTTTTATAGGTCGCGTGAATACCGTAGATGGTCAGAATGCTGGAAGATGAAAAGTCGAAGATGTGTGCTTGGAGAGAAGATATTTTCTGGAGCAAGGCTGCAAGAACTAGTCTCTCGTATACTTCGCACTGTCTCAGAAGAATGCCAACATGCTTTGTTGGAGGTACTCAGATTATTCTAATTGTTACTTTTTTCTTGAACACTTTATTTAGACCTGGTTAGCTATCTATTTCTATTTTGAAATAGGATTAGATTTTGCTAAAATGAGTGTTGGAGATTGTTGTAGTGCATGTGGGTCCAACAAGATATGGGGATGTGATTAGTAGACCAATTTTATTTTGAAGTAGAATGTGTTTGCTAACACTTAATTAGAAACTTGTCCGTGTTCTTCCTTGAGAAAGTTTTATCGGTGTTAACTTTACCCCAAGCCTGTATTTCAATCTGCCCAACTAGCGTCAAGTTTTTTTAGGTAAAAAATGAAAGAAGCCTGATTTGCGACTCTTCATACTTATCATCCACCATCTTAAAGCTACTGGTTAACGTAAGAAAAATTTACAGAAGTTTTACAATGATGGACAAGTGATTGGAACGTCGTCATTGCAAACAAAGCTAATCTAATACAATCAGGCAGAAAATCAAATTTTTAGGATTTTCAATTGAAAATGAAAATGAAGAGTTGCTACAGCTATAATTATAAAATATACTTAAGGCTCTATGATTCCATAAGTGAATCTGTGACGTAAACTTATAATTTAACAATGAATTCATTCTTGATGAAAACTGATAACGTATGAGAGGATAAATAAATGATATAAATGTATTCTAGTGATGAAAATCAAATCTGGATTTATTTTTGTTTTTGGTAAATAGATCCTTCAAGCTAAGGAAGACAGATTAGGCCAAAATTATGACTGTTGGTTCTTTCTCTTAGTTAAGAGCCAATATATATTCTCCAACCGAAAACCTTAATGTGAAAAGCCTCAGACAAAATTTTTGTTGTCGTATGGAAGGAAAATCCATAAACTACTTCTTGATGAAAATCTGGTGTTAAGTTGAAATCATTATCGTTAGCATTTCTAGGTCTCCTCCTTTTTCTTTGATGGACAGGAAAGCAGATGCAATGGTTGAATTTGGGTTTGTAATGCGAAAAGCCTGAGCTTTGAAAGCAATTCATATTTAGTATAATCTACTTGAATGTAGAATTAAGAGACTCATATAACTTCTCCAAACAATGAAGAGAATCTATCATTCACAATTTGTCCTGGTTCCTATAAATGCTAATATCCGTTCTGGGAAAATGATATTTCTTGAGTTTAATTTGAGTTTGTTTTAGATGACGTCATGAAATACTTAACCTTGGGCCGGAGATGTCAGAAATGAAGAGCTTACAATGGAGAATTGGGGAGGCCAGTTTTGTTTTCATGTTGTACTTAAGCAAACAAATTAAAAGAAAAATATTTGGCAATTGAAACATCTGCTATGCATTAATTAAGTATTATTTGCTCTTATCTAAGAGATTTATATTTGAATATCCAGCATAATTATGGCAAAAGTTTCTCTTGCAACTGATAAAAGATATCTGAGAACAAGAATTTGGCATCTCTAACATTTATGGTTGTGTCAAAGCAATAAGAAGAAAAAGGAATGAAGACAAATTGAGTGGATTTGATTTTTGTTTTAAGTTTCTTTTTAAAGTTTTTCATAGACGTTTCAAATGCAGAACAGAAAACCTGTAAATAAATTTCTTTGTTGTCCCTAAAGTTTTACTTTTTGTGTTTTTTATTCCTTGGAAGGTCTGTAAAACATATGGAGAAGGAAAGATGTCACTAGAAGACTACGTCTTCTCTTTAAAGACCATGGTTGGTACGAGTGTTCTTGTAGAAGCTGTTGGAATTGGCAAAGGTAAGCAAGATCTAACAGCAATGGCCTTTGAAGCTTCAAAGTCCAATCAAGTTATCTCAATTCGTCCAGAGATACCAACTGGCAAAGCATGCTCATCTCTTACACCAAGTGAAATTGTCAAATTTCTAACTGGAGACTACAGGCTGAGCAAGGCTCGATCGAATGATCTATTCTGGGAAGCTGTTTGGCCTCGTTTACTGGCAAGAGGTTGGCATTCAGAGGAGCCTAACAATCAGGGTTATGCTGCTATTTCCAAGTATTCTTTAGTTTTTCTCATGCCGGGCATCAAGAAATTTTCAAGAAGGAAATTAGTGAAAGGCGAGCACTATTTTGATTGTGTGGCTGATGTCTTGAGCAAAGTTGCCAGAGAACCCGGGTTGCTCGATCTTGAAACTGAAGACAATGAAGGGAACATTATTAAGGAAGAGCATAAGCTGACCAGCGAAAGAAACATAACAAAAGATGATCATGATCAGCCTACGAGGCAGCGCCATTGTTATCTTCAACCTCGCACACCTAATCATTATACAAATGCTATGATATTTACCATTGTAGATACAAGTTCTGCTGCTGGAAGACCTTATAAAGTGAGAGAACTGACGAGCCTACCATTTAAAATATCAAACATGCTAGCTTCTCAAAATTGTTCGACAGATGGTGACGATGGTGCTTGTGACGGGGCTACCAATGAATCTGCTGATATTGTTGATGCCATGTTAGTCGATCACAGTGAGACAACTGGGACAGCTAAATCCAATGTGGAAACGCTTGCAACTGGCAGGAAATATCATGATACTATATGCCAAGCAAGTAATCTCTTAGCAGGTAACTTGAAGAACAAAAAGGATTTGCAGAATGTTAAGCAATCAAGAAATCCATCAAAATCCCAGTTGAACCGGAAATTGAAACGTGCAGATGTGGACAATATTGCTCCTACAACCAAACGGCGTCGGAGACTAACTGCATGTGGTCATAATGAGACACGCAATGCTGTGACTAATCCAACTGCAGTTCCCAGTCAGGAAAAAGAAATGACCGGTTTCTGCTTAGATATTCATGAATTTGCTGAGAATCTATCTATTCAAACAGATTCACCTCAAGAGAAGTTGTCATACACTGGTTCATCGAAAGGTAGCCCTATTGCAAGTGTTGAATGTAAAGAATCCCACAGATGGGACTTTCAATCTCAATCATTGATTGATCTAAACTTGCCTCAAATTTCACCAGACTTTGAAGATAACACCATAAACACAGAAAAAACTAAAGAGGAAGATGACCAAATACTTGAGCCTTATGATCATTGTCCACAAAAATCCTCTACAGCTGAAGCTAATTCAGAGGAGCATCCTAGCATGAATCAGCGAAGGCAGAGCACAAGAAACAGGCCTCCAACAGCAAGAGCACTGGAAGCTCTGGCGAATGGTTTTTTAACTACAAATAGGAGACGGAAAATGAAAGACACCACTTCACGAGAGAACCTGACATCAAGGCAGCCACGGTACCCTCGTGACATTGTGGCTCTTAATGAGTTCAGAAGTGATACCTTGACTTTCCATATTCAAGAATCTGAACAGAGCATGTCTAACAGCGGTGTTGACAGCAACTTGTGCAGCAGAGTTCAGGTTTTAACAGATCAAGATGGGAACTCGGTTTCAGGTATCTGAGGTGTTGATGAGAGCCATGGGAAAGTAAACAGGACTTCAGCAGTTTGGATTATATTTCTATTCGTATGCAAGAGTACCTCATGTTGGTTACTCTTGCGGAGAAGTGCTCAATTTCATTTACTTTTACTTGCATGAAAGTAAATGAGAGCACATATTGCTTAGTAGAAAGAGATGAAAGAAGAGTACTTGCTGATCTATTGGAAAGACAAAGTTCAGAAGTTATTTGACAGAAGATGGAATTTCCATTGGATTTCTGGTTTTCTCATGCTGCTGAATGTCTCGTGTGCTCCCAGGTGATCCTTGTGACCCCGCATTTATATATAGCAAAAATACTGGGTAAAAAGTATAGCTTTGGCTGGTATCCTATAACATCTTCAGCCACCCTCTTTAGTAAATTGGAAGATGAAGACAAAATTTCATCAATAATAATCTTGCCTTTTCTTGCCCTGGACTCGTCGGTTCAGAAACCAAAATGTTCCAATGCTCTCATTCAACCATGTCTATTTATGGGATGTGTCAGAATCTCGACCGGTGGATATTTCTGGGTTCAAGACATCAAGATATGAGGGTCAAACAACCAACCTAACAATGGTTTTATCTTTTGTTTTGTTACAGTTTTAAAGACCTTTTGAGGTAGATGAATGCAAAGACAATATTTCTATGTTGCATGGTTATTATAGCAATTAGCATCGGTGTGACTTGGCAGTTGTGTATTTCAGTTGTTTTCGTGGGTGTATATATGTCGTTCTTGAGGAAACAAGCATTTAGTAAATGAAAATTGGGACAGATACCAGTCTACTAAATAATGGGTAAGAAACTTGATTCATATCTTGGTTCCAGGTGGTCCTTAAACAAGTCTATTATTATTATTATTATTATTATTATTATTATTATTATTACTACTACTACTACTACTAATACTATAGAAACATGTCAATTATTTAGTTGCTGTGGCATAATGTTTATTGGTTGGTTATATTGAAAATGATTGTGCCTCCGGTCTATTCTGGAAACACTGGATGCCTCCGTTATGAAGACACCCGACTTATGTAATACATATTCTTTTACTAATTTCATTCACATGACACGGACTCACTTATGGGCATCTTATTTGCATATAGACTTATGTGTGGCTTCATTCATGTGTAAAAATGAAGGTATCTCCACTATATAGAGTTAGAGAGTGTCATTTGATCAGAACCCCCCACCTGAAAAAAGCCAATGGCGGGGAGATTACGAGGGTCCTTATGATCAATTTAAGTAAAAAGAACGGGTGACTGACAGACGTTGATATATGTTGTCAACGCAACATGCAATAAAATTCTACTTATAATACCAAGATTTGTAGTAAGACATAATGGGTGGGCAAAATAATTGAGACTGAGTCAATCGAACTGAAACCGGGCTAAGCAAAATCAAAGCCGTTAGATATTTTTTTTTTTTCAATTATTTATTTTTTTTGGGAAAGAAGTGAGACCGAAACAAAATGATTTTTCAATTCGATTTTAGTTTTAGAATTAAAACCGAAAACTATTTACTTGTATTAGAATTTATTTTTAAGATTATCCCTTTTTTTCAAAATTTAGTACAATTTTTTTTTTTTAGCTTTAGTATTGGTGTAATACTGTCTACCACCAGTAGTTATCATCACTATCTCACGTGCGTATTGTCAATGATAAGTGCAATTAAATATTGACACATGCAATGGTTTGAATTGAATTTATCATTTAATGTCATCTAATAATTGCAACAATCACGTATAATTTTATCAAATATAAAAACTGAGCCCAGAAAAAAAAAATTGAAAATTAACTAAAACCGAAGAGAACCAAACCATTCAATTTTCAAATAAATAGGACAAAACCGAAACTGAAACCAAGATTCAAAGCCCACGCCTCCCATAATTGATACTCTAGCAAATGTTTGTTTACTTGTATACTCCTACTTTCTCCTACTTTTTAAAATTTGAACTTGATCAAACAATGCGCATCTACTCATCTCGTGAGATCCACCCACATCACATTAATGTCAAACATTCAACTCCACTTATTCCCTCTCTCATGTCACATAATCAACTAAATCCCTTAGCGTAACATCCCTTCCAAAACAAATGATGAAATATGGGATAATCTTTGGCTATTAAATACAGATGAAACAAATTACAAAATCCCCGGTTGAAAACTAACCAGCCTTTGATTTATTATCCCCCCTAGCTACTACTATGAATAATGGACTACATATAAATCCTTCAATGAAATAACATGAGACTTGCCCACCCAAATTTCATGGGGCCTATTGATGTAAAGACAAAAGAATGGTGTAAAATAGAAAAGAACGAAGTGACTAGAAGGCAAGGAAAAATAGCGGATTTCAATTTAAACTAGACTCTAGCCAATCCGATGTAAATTCATAAGCAACAAAAGTCACAGCACCAGCAGGAGCTGCTTTGACAATTGATGGCGCAATGCCTTTATAAAGTCCAGCCCTACCTTCTGTCAGCAAAATTTGTCGGAGTGCATCATACATATTTTTATAGGTGTGGCGCTCCACTCGAGCTCCATATCTTGCGTCTCTTTGCAGTCCTTCAATCTGCAGATCGAATTACTTGATGAGACAATATGCTTTTATTGGTATCCCTTCTAATAACAAGCAATCGAGAAGCCACAACTAATGTTGTTCATAGTCTAGATTGAGTCAAGATGAAAATTAACTTTTCAAGCCACAGAGGAAATGAAGTTAAAATATATATATCTCCAGCAAGCATATATCACTATAAGCCAACTGTTCACTATTAGCCTGAAAAATGGCCAAAATTTTACCTGGTACCTCTTTTTGACCACATCAAGCGGATGACAGACAGCTTTCGCACAGGTTCCGGCAGCTAATCCACAAATAAATAGCTGGAAGCTTGAAAGAGTTTCATCAGCTTGGCCAGCATTCGGAGATGTAAATCGATTCCAAGCCTACAAGAACAACAAAATGGAGGAAGGGTAAAATACAGAAAAATGAATTGTCAGACAAAATATTCGTTAAGGAGGAACCAAACTAATCCTCCGTTGACTTGATATATCTCATGCAAAATAGAAGAGTCACAACTCACAATTGTCCCCTGAGAGGACAATATATCAGTATGAACATGTTGCATCTAACATGAAGGTTGAAGCAATTGCATTCATAAATAGGGATAAGGTGCGCTTATCAAAAGATTTTTAATCTTCAGACGTCTATGGGAACATCCAACATGTACAAGTTTTAGAGAATGGATAGAGAGAGAAATTTACCATAGCCCAACGCTTGAATGTATCGTAGGTTCCAAACTGCAATCCAGCATAAGGAACTATCTCAACTAGGGTAGGTGTCAATCCAGCATACAGCCCTTGAATGCCCCGGGTTTCAATTATATCAACAAAGGCAGATTTCCAAACTGCAATCCAGCATAAGGAACTATCTCAACTAGGGTAGGTGTCAATCCAGCATACAGCCCTTGAATGCCCCGGGTTTCAATTATATCAACAAAGGCAGATTTCCAAACTGCAATCCAGCATAAGGAACTATCTCAACTAGGGTAGGTGTCAATCCAGCATACAGCCCTTGAATGCCCCGGGTTTCAATTATATCAACAAAGGCAGATTTCCAAACTGCAATCCAGCATAAGGAACTATCTCAACTAGGGTAGGTGTCAATCCAGCATACAGCCCTTGAATGCCCCGGGTTTCAATTATATCAACAAAGGCAGATTTCCAAACTGCAATCCAGCATAAGGAACTATCTCAACTAGGGTAGGTGTCAATCCAGCATACAGCCCTTGAATGCCCCGGGTTTCAATTATATCAACAAAGGCAGATTTCCAAACTGCAATCCAGCATAAGGAACTATCTCAACTAGGGTAGGTGTCAATCCAGCATACAGCCCTTGAATGCCCCGGGTTTCAATTATATCAACAAAGGCAGATTTCCAAACTGCAATCCAGCATAAGGAACTATCTCAACTAGGGTAGGTGTCAATCCAGCATACAGCCCTTGAATGCCCCGGGTTTCAATTATATCAACAAAGGCAGATCTCATGCTGGGATACACCTGAACATAATCATAAAACCTCATTTCTAGAAATCTTCATTCGCCTGAACCATACAAGTGATGTATGTGTGGAAGAGAAGCCTGCAACTTTCTCAACTGAATAGCACAGGAATAAAATGCCTGTGTCTGGACTTGAATGCCAAGTCAATGAGAAAAGGTGCAGCAGCAATAATTACTTTTTGGCACATGCCATGAAGCAGATATAATCTATATATGATAATGACATTAATTTACACCTAAGCATATTGTTTAATAGCTAAGTTAAATACTAATAAATTTTCATCATTTCCCCGAATATTGGAAATTTGGCACTTGATCAAAGTTGCGAAAAACACTTTTATGGGTTTCAGTTGTAATATGCCACTATCTGCAAGTAAAAGAACTAAGAGTGCCGAGTTGGAATCATCACTTTAGAGCTTGTTTGATGCTCTTTATTTTACCAATTTATAATTTTACATTCCCAATACATATTCTACCTCTCTCCTCATTATAAATTCTCCACATTTTGACAAATAAAAAGCATCAAACAAGCTCTTAACTATGTCACTTTGTACCAAAAAGCAGTTACTAAGCGCAGAAGTCTAGTGACATTGGCACTCAATACGATGCTAGAACTTATAAGAAAAAACATAAATTCAATTTTCTGAATGATCTTTAGAAGGATAGGAGGAAGCAACTACTCTTGAATAAAAAGAAGTTCATTCTTGATCCTCTTATAGATACATGTCGAGGTTCTACATAAATCTATACGTGCTGTAAAATGCACAAGCTTTTGAGTTCAACATAACAGATTCATGCATATAAAAAAGTATTGCTAAGTAGATAAAAGAAAAATTGCATGCCTGGGTTCAATACCTTTGGCTCTCCTTGTGAAGCTAAAATGGTTCTTAGAAGATCAAACGGATATGACCCAATAGTAGCGGCACAGCCTGCTAGTGCCCCACTTACATAAGAAAGATATGGACTTAAATGGATGTGATCCTCTGCAGCAGACACAAAAATCAGGCCTTAAGTGATGAAACTGATATTTCTGAATCCTTCTTATTCTTAAACCAGTCTATATGAGCACAATGGTTTAATTTCCCATTTTTAACATCTTTATAATAGAAAATTTTAATACAACTATAAGTCTTCCACAGATTCAGAAAAATATTAAATTATAAATATTAAAACACCTGATAAAAAGAGAGACACAAATCGATTTTATCAAAACACCACCCTATCTCATGAAGCATCTCAATGCCATGCAAATGATCTTTAGTGAAGAAACGAGAATGGCACAATGCACTTTCTGTGATACCTAGCAAACAACTCAAATGTTGTTCGAAAGGAAAGCACTAACTTCAGGACAAACCTGTCTTGGAAGAGCCAGCAGCCACTGTCTTCAACAGATGTAACACTGTAAATTGTATTGCTGTATATGGCATAACCATGAGTAAGGCCGGGACATTACCACGCCAAAACCCCTGTTATAAGAATGTGAAGTGACACAGACATGAGTTGGATCCTTAAAAATATGAGTCTCTGAGAAGTTGTAGTATATAAACAAAATATTCTAACATCCTGTGAAGGAATACCCGTAGGCCTTCCTCTCTAAATATGTCCTTAGTTGCTTGCAGCATTCCAGTATATTTTGATGGATAATATACATCTTTGCGAAGCAAAGCCCACCGTGTAGTGGGTTCCAACTGCACCTGTCGATATATGCCCTTATCGCATAAGTTTACTAGTTGCAAATCTTCATGTACAGGCATGCGCACTTACAAGAGGACATGTCCATAGTCCACATACTCAGAGCAGAAGCAAGAAGAAATCTATATATACACAATGGTACTAACTTAACCATAGAAATATATACCGCTACAGAGTAGGAAGACGTAAGTATATGATAATCGACCTCTTGAGTTTGTAATATCGACGACTGATGTGAAAGAAAGGTTGAAACATTTCTTATTCCCAAAACACTCTAATGTTGTAGCCTTTAATTATGGGATTTTATTTCTTACAGTGAAGAGTCTTGAGTTTTTAGTTGAATTCACCACCACCACCACCACCATCATCATTTTAAAGCTATACTGAGTAATCTTGATTCCTCTAAGGCCACAAGTTTCACTCAATTAAAAATTTAAAATCACAAACAAATTCTAACTGCTAACAAGACCACTAAGATGCGTTCACTACCCGGAGAACACTATATCTCAAAATGTTGCTCTTGGTTTGGAACAAAAATTAACGATTACATATTGTTAGCATTTAGAAGCATTTTTTTCTCCACTATTCAATCAATATGAGCGAGTGTAAAACATTAAATTGGAGCTGTGTTCAACCACATACGCCTTATATGCCACAGGCATGCACAGTGCGATAGCAATTTGCTTCAACTAGGAACACAATGAATTCAGACTTCTGCTGCAGTATGTTTCTTAGCCAGCATTATTAATTAGATTATAAATGCTAGCTACTTACAATAATTTCAATCCAAATATGCAAACTATGTTACATAATACTACAGTTAATAGAGAATAGACAAATACAATAAAATCATCCCATTTGGAGCTGTTTATATGCTCAATCAGTCAAAATTGAATAACTTCAACCAGAACACACTTCCAGTCACTTCCACAAATCAAATCCACAACATATGTACACAACAGCCTCATTTATGAAAACATGAAAAATTATAAAAAAAAAAAAAAATGACCTGAAATCTGATCTTAATTACATCTAGAGGCGAAGTGACAGTTCTGGAGATTGCGCCAGATATTGCACCCGCTGCGGCGTCAATCAAGGCACGTTTTAGCTGCCCCGACTCTTCCATTCACCTCCTCCAACACTCTACAACAACCTGCAAACCACCGCTTTTACAAAATATAAAAAATAAAACCCTCAATCTGGAAATTCGCGCTTCTGCCCCAATTGAGACCCAAAAGCCAGAAAAGAGAACAACCCACGTAGCGGAATTGATGAAATATACAATCAGTAGTTGCAACTGGGCACTTTTCAATAAAAATGTCTAATGGGATTGCAGAGAATGAAAAGGGTGTGAGCAAAAATAAGCTGAATCATCTCCAATTCATGTTCCACAAAGCCATAAAAATATTATATAAGCGCACACAAAAGCAAACCGAAGGAGACTTGGAAAAGACAGAATAAATTTTTCAAATGAAAACCACCAAAAAAGTAGCGGCACCTAATGAGAGGAGGAAGAGAGAAACGGAGAAGCCGACATTGACAATTCCGCGGTTGCAAGCATCTGCAATCGAGATTTTAACTGTTAATTAAGACGTTAATTAGAGTTAGTGTTACCGTGTTAAAACTTAAAACTACAATGTTAAACCAAATTCAAATATCAACAAGATTTTTATTTTTTTGTTGAAGCGAAATAAAAATAATAATAGATAAAAATACGCCACATTGCTTTTTTTTTTTTCTTTTTGAAACTAATTACTATTACATCGCATAAAATCAAGTAAATATTGTACAATAAAATCAGGAGGATGCTCTCTCCATACACAAGAGAAACATATTTCAAAACCAAATTTAACAAACAGATAAACAACACAATTAGTTTTCCGACTAATCCACTTACATAGGAGGAGGGAGCACGCCAAAATGTGGCGCATTAAATACGCCGCATTGCTTGTTAAAATAAAATGCTAGCTAAAAGAGACTCAAAAGAAAAAGAAAAAAATAGCTAAAAGGAGTTTTGTTCTCATTATAATAACCTTCAAGAAATTAAAATCTATATATATAATAAGAGAATAATGGCTTTTCCGGCTCATTTTCTAGCTCTCTAAGATTTCTGGCTCTGTAAGATTTATAGCTCTATAAAATTTTTGGTAATATCATTTAATTCTTTTTTATATATTTTTTTTCTTTTTTGGGAAATTGTTACGTTAATTTATTAAATGGTATTTACTTTTTCCTTTATTAACATATATTTAATCATCAATTTATGAGACGTGTGCTCTTCCGATCTAACTATTTTGAATTAGGGATCTTGTTACTTATCAAATCAAACACGAAATTAATTAAGAGTTCTATTTCAAAAAAACAAATAGTAATCTTTATAATTCGAAAATACATGCATAGTACGTCTTTACACGGATAAATTTCTAAAAATTTGTAACCTTATTGTAAATTTCAATTTTTAATGATTTTTAAAGAAATTTTTATATGGTTATTGTAGTGCAATAATCAAATTTGACTCTAATTTGTTGATTCTATAATTAATGTAAATTGGAACTTTTTGATAATTTCTCATGGAACAAAAATTTCTGTTCGTTATTTTAAATATAGTCTTATTGTATTTGGAGTTAGATTATTTATTTGAGAGATAGACCGAATGTTAATGCAGTTGTATTGTAATAGTTGTTCAATAATTTTTAAACATTTTACTTTTATTGAATAACCTCAATTAATTTTTATTTATACATGCATAATTAATTTGCGCTGTAATTTAAACAAGTGTAACATTGGTTCGGTTTCTCACATTCTAGACAGGAAGCCCTGGGTTGAAACATACCTACCCCTCCCCTCGCCTCCCCTCCCCTCCCCTCCTGTATTATAAAAAAAATTAACAGGTGCAAAAAATCTTACTGAAAAATAAATTCAAATATAATAGAATTGTTATAAAAAAATTATGTTTCATAATACTAATATGACCAAACTAGATGTAGTAATAATTTATATGAAATTTTTGTATAAAAATTCATTAACATTTATTATTAGAGTAATTATATAGAGACATGTTTATCTGACATGAATAACTGATATTTGTTCTCCTCTCTTTCTCTGTATCCAATGTATAAAAAAAGAAAAAAAAGAATTAACTGATACAAAAAGTGTTAATGACAAATAAATCAAAATATGATAGAATGGTTATAAAAATTTATGTTTCATAATACTAATATGAAGGCCCACAATAATCTAATATACAGTTGACAACTAAACGTGTCACTTTTTTATATCAGATAAATATATTTATCTAGAATTACTACGGTTACTATTACTTTTAGATCATGTGCAATGCACGGGTAATAATTCTAGTTAAAGTTAAATGAAATAAGTGACCTAGACCTAGCGATCATCTGGAAATTAACTATTATTAGTTTATATATTATAATTGCGTGGAGTGTTAACTACATATACTAACAATTAACATGAACACGAGAACATCCGTCACAACAATTATAAACTTATATGGAAACCAATTATAATTGATTGCCAAACGAACCATAATGAAAATAAAAAAACCAATTATAAAGTGAAGAATGGATTCTAACTGAAACTCTTACAATGAAAACCATACCCCTTTCTATCAAGCAAGTTATTATTATGAAAAAATGGACAGTATCTTTCTATTTTAAAAGAGTATATTCTACACTTTGGAAGATATATCTTTAAATTAAAAAAAAAAAAGAAATTTATTCGCAAGCACATTATCTTTTCACTCTTTATTTTACCTCTTTTAATAAACATTAATTGCCTAATTTTAAATAAATAGGCAGTTTTTTTTAAGAAGGAAATTTTATTCATTATTTGCATCTAAATAAAGTACATGACAAAGGATAGTTGGGGGTTACAAAATGCTTAATGAAGCCTGATGAAGAACCAATTGCCCTAACAAAGACATGAGTAGCCTAATTCGCAGACCTACTAACCCAAGAGAACTCTACTTCGAGAATTCTTGACAATAATAAAAAAATAAACAAGTAGTTAGTACGTAGGTTTTATATAAACAATGGATCATATATATAAATCCATTTAAAATAATATTATACTTTTAAATTTTTTTTTTTAAGGATAAGTGATAAAGATATAATGAAAAAAAATGATAATAGGTTGACAAGGAGTGGCGTCTATTGTAAAATTAAACTGATCAATCTAATATTAGATAATCTCGTAAATATCAAGTACGCCCAATCATAAAACAGATATGAGTTTACATTTCATTGTGTCTTTTTAGATTCTACTACGCCTAGAATGGCCAACATAAGATGTATGCAATGATCAAATGGAATTAGATTTTAAAATTTTTTTAATATTATTTAGGACTTAATAGAATAAATTCAAAAAAGACCGGTTTACGGTGTAAAAGTAGGAGGAAGAAAGTTAAAATTTCATATTTAATCTTCCAATCATTTTTATGTATGCATGTTTAACTTAAAAGTTTTAAAATAGGGTAAATTTTCAAATCGTCCCTAACTTTTGCATTTTGTAAAAATAAGCCTCTATTATTTTTCCATTCGTCTAAAATTATATTCTACTTTTTGCAATTAATTTTTTTTAGTATTCTAATATACCCATATTTATTATTGTGCATTCTAATAAAAGAAACTATTAAAGTGAAATATTATACTTCCTCCATGCTGTGAAAAAAAGTCTACTAGTCCTTTATTATCCCTCTCAAATTATAGTCTATTTTCTTTAGTTAATTTCTTAGTTTTCTTATATATATTATTGTTTAATGTGTATTGTTATCAACAAATAAGAAATATTGAAGTGTATAAATAATTAAATGAAAGGATATGTTAGGAAATACATTCTTAAATTCCACATTCCCAAGAAATCAAGAATATTAATTGTACTTTCTTAAGTTATGTGAAAACTGGAAGGGGACTATTTTCATAGGACGAAGGGAGTATGAAAGAACATATTAGGAAATATATTTATTATTATTATTATTTTAGTCTTTTACATACTTCACTCCAAACTATTTATCATTGATGAAAAGAAATTGGATCATGCATCTGCTTTTGAACAACCATGTATGGTTGCGAGACGCGTGTATGGCGTATATCGGAACATATCATATCAGTTGGCAGCGGGTTAATGTAAATAGCATGACTGATGTGGCATGCCAACTGCACACCACACATGCGTCAAGCACTATCTATAGCATTAGATATCTAAGATTATCTCATTTTGAGGGATTGGGGTGGTTGTTTCTGACATAAAAGGGAAAATTATTCACATTTGTAGATTCTTTGATTTCTTATTTCCCCTAACTTCCCTTAAATTTTTTTACCTATGAAGTGCGCTCAATTGCGTTTTTATAAGAAGAAAAATTTTCTTCGTTTTATTAGAACCAGAATTAGTACATAGTAGTGTCAAAATAGATATATTACCTAGCTTGAGACATGTTAAAATGGATAGAAACTAGCCAATTTGTTTTGAATCCTTTCATAGTATATTAGAACTTTTCGCTTTTAAGTTCTGATTTAGATTACTCAAACAAAGAATGATATGGAAAGAGTCGGAGATTTTCCATGGCTACCACAAGCCTGGTAACGTTAGCCCATGTTTTATTCTAATTATTATAATTTGATGGCATCTAAGGGGATATCTAACAATTTTGATTAAGAATTTGATTCTCCTTCCCAACAACCATTTCTAATGCTTCAAAAACAAAATATTGACATATATTTAGTTCCAACAATTTCATCAAACTAGATGAAAATCAATGGACCACGTGAAATATTTTTTCATCCCACCTCCGCGCCCTACCAAATCTCTAAGTCGAGACACTTTTTGTGGTGGAAAAGGTAAAAGAGGGTTTGGCCTCTCGATTACATATTTCTACCTTTCTAAGTTTTTTTTCCAAAAATTTGTTTGTTTACTAATGAGAAAGCATCAGGTAAGCTTTAATCATACAAAAACCAGAAGCTTGACCCTGTGTTTAATTAATGTAAAATTAAATAGTCTACAAAATTCTCTAAACGTATGCCAAACTTTTTTACCCTAAGATTTTCACTCTAAACATTGTTTGAGAACGAATTTCCCCCTAAATTTTTTCATGAATTGTTGCCTCTTGAAATTATTTGGAATTTTTTTCCAATATTAGTTATGCTTTCAGCCTCATGAATGAAGAGAAACGCAAAAAGAAAAAGTCTAGACTTCAAAGAAAATGTCTAGACTTAGCCAAAAAGTCTTACACAAATTTTTACACAATGTATGTATGCCAGTCCGTTTGGTATTAATTCAAAAGTAATGTGATTTGTAAAAAAATAGAATCGAATCAAGTATGATTTTGTTAAAAAAAAAAATTTTGTACAACGTCGTTCATGAAAAAATTGCCATGCACTTCAATACCCTTTATCACAACCATGAGCCATAGCCACTCAAACTCTTAAGTATATTTGACAAAACACTTTCAAACGTTTAATCGGTCTTTCTATGGTGTATGATGTCTAAAGGACGTGTGGCAACACGCCATTCATCATGTTTTAACATAACATGTAAGTGAACCTTTAAAGGATCTACATTGAAGTTGTTAAATTTAACTGTCCATATAAGTAAAAATTACATCTTAAATTGTTATTAAATGTCGCATATGAAAGTTAAATTTAACAATAATTGAATTGTCACATTGAATGTGTTAAACAAATCACTAAAATCTACTTAAGTCCAAGTGAGCCCACATTCTTCTGAAAAGTTATTGGTCAAAATTTATTAAAACCTTTAAAGGATCTACATTGAAGTTGTTAAATTTAACTATCCATATAAGTAAAAATTACATCTTAAATTGTTATTAAATGTCACATATGAAAGTTAAATTTAACAATAATTGAATTGTCACATTGAATGTGTTAAACAAAATCACTAAAATCTACTTAAGTCCAAGTGAGCCCACATTCTTCTGAAAAGTTATTGGTCAAAATT